>SNQJ01S0031669.1:44441-65835 GCA_010110895.2 Picea sitchensis
CATTACTTCCCTTGAACAATAACTATTGATTATTTCTCATATATTGTGCATGGTGTATTATGGTGTATTGGTGTAACTCTTATACTATTGTTCATTGCTCATTGGATATAGTTGAATGGTTTAAGTATAAGTTGAAAAAGGTTACTTGATATTGATTCACCCCCCTCTCAGTATGAACACTAGCCAGTCACAGATGACATGGATCTTGGCTTGATCCACATGTACGCCATACTGGTCAATTATGTAGCCTAGGTAATGGACCTTTTCCATGCCGAAGGAGCATTTTTCCAAGTTAGCATATAGATTTTGTTACTGCAAGGTGTGCAGAACCTGCTGAATATGTTGCAAGTGTTCGGCCCAAGTCTTGTTGTAAATGAGAATTTCATCCAGATAAACCACTACAAAAGTATTACTGAATGGTCACAGGATATCGTCCATCATCCTCATGAAAGTGGCTGGAGAATTTTTCAAACCAAAGGGCATGAACAACCATTCAAAAAGGCCTTCCTTTGACTTGAAGGCAGTTTTCCATACATCTGTATGTTCTATCGGGACCTGGTGGTAGCCAGACTTTAGATCAATCTTACTGAAGTATTTGGCCCCCGTGAGTTGATCAAGGAGGTCGTCGATTCGGGGAATCAGGTACCGGTTTATGACTGTGATTTTATTCAGATCCTGGTAATCAATGCAGAGTCACCAGGTTCCATCTTTATTCTATACCAGCATGATTGGGCTCCCGCAAGGTGATGAGATGGGATGGATGTGCCCCTTATGGAGCATTTCTTGGATCCATCACTTGATCTCCTCATTCTCTAATAGAGAGTTCCGATAGACTGGCCCATTGGGAAGCGGTGACTCAGGGGTCAGATCGATGGGGTGCTTGACCTGGCAGTGTAGAGGTACCTCGGTAGGTGAGGAGAATATACCTGAGTATTATTCCATGACCTTATCTACTTGCTTCTTCTTTGTGGAGAGGTCGGCTGCAGAGACCCTATATGTGGTTGTGATCTTTCGCTTATTCTGAGAGAGAATCATGAAGAAGACAAACTTCCCCATCCAAGAGATGACCTTCCTGCATTTCTTAGCAGAGATCAAGGAAATAGCACTAGGTGGGACTGCCTTGGGTATCCTATACAATTTCCTGTTCAAAGTAATAATAACACTAAGAGGCCTAGACTCATATATAGCATGACGTTTCCATAAATAAGGTTGGCCCAAAATAACATCACAAACTTCGAAAGGAGCAACATAACACAATACCTCATATTTGAAGGGCTTGATGTCGTAAAAAAGTCTACACTGTTGGCTGACGCGGAGATCGCTTCCTTAGTGGAGCCATCCAATGGTGTAGGGTTGTGGGTGTGGTGTTATTGGCAGGGCCAACCACTTGATGACCTCTTCTGAGATGAGTTTATTTTGGCTATCTCTATCAACGATGAAGTGCAGTGGGGTGCCTTTTACCCACATATGTTAATGGAAGAGGCGTTTATCTTATTCTGGCTCATCTGGTTAACCAGGCTAGAGCTTGGTGGTAGCAATGGTGGCACTAGGTTCTGCATCAATGATCTATCTTCCCCTTTCTGGTTCTATCTCAGAGTCTTAACCTACATCTGATTCAGAGACTTTCAGTTCATCCACCAGCGACTGCTTTGAGCGGCGGTCAGTAGTGTTATGACAAGGGCTCTTATGGAAGTCGCACCACTTCCCGGTATCTTTATTTGTCTTTACTGTGTCCTTCTTTGCTTGCCGATTGGACTGGTTGTCCTAATACTTTCCATAATTTCTATTTCCTTTGTTCTATGGGTTGGGGCCACCCTTTCCTAGATTTTTTTGTGAGGGGTTCCCAGGCCCAAATTATCGTGTCTTTTGTTTGAGCTTCTTCTCGATTTTGACGGCATATCGGTAGGCTGCGCCCAAGGATGAGATGTCCAAAAATTCCATTTCGGTTTGGATGTATATATGCAGAGAGTCATGATACTTGAGCACCAGATGTTGCTATGAATCTTTGATACCGAGCTTGGTGCCCAAGGTATGAAAGATATTCGTGAAATCTGGCACTGCTTGGTCTCTTTCTTTCCATAGTGTGGTCCATTTGGTATAAAAGTAGTCATAACTTCTAACATGGTATTATTGTTCCTTAATAGCATCCTTGAAGGAATCCCAGGTGGTCGTGACTGTAAATAATGAGGGTTCATCTGTTTCCTTTTGCTCACAGAAAGTTTCCCACCAATCTTTGACATGGGGAACAGATTTGAGGAGCGAAAAGTAATCTTTTCTCTATTCAAAAAGTTATGGACAGAAAAATACCCTTCTAGTAGATTCAACCACTTGTCTACAGCATCTGCGTCTATCTAACCTTCAAATATAGGAATATTGAAGTTTATTTGTACCTTGAAGGGGGTGGCACCTCCACTCGAAGAATATGCATTGCCTATTGGTAGTCGTCGAAGGATTTACATGAAACTATCCATCATCCCATTCCTTTGTTGGATGATGGATTCCTCAAACAATAGTTTGAAAGGATCTCATGTCCCGTCATCTTTCGTTTCTCCCACCATGAGAGCTCGCTTGGGTGTGCGAGAGATTTTGTCCTCAAGAGAAACAATCTCGAGACCCAACTCTTTGTACTCCGATCTCATTGGGTAAATGCATTAAGACGAAAAGGAGAAGACTGCTTTGATACAAATAATCCAAATTTTATGATCAAAATGAAATTACTACAGATTATTAACAGGTGCTTAACACAAAATAACAGAGATACAGTAAAATTGGTTTTCTATTCAATAAGGAAATAAGTTGAAACTGTAAAATGTAGCAGAAACAAGCTTGTTGGAATGGTGGTGGCTTATATTTGAGAAGATATGTGACAGTTGTACTCATCCAAAAACCTAGACATCCAAAAACCTAACCCTAGGATATGAAGCGCCAAAATTCATGTGGGCCCCGTTTGGGTAAGTTAGTACATAACCTTCTCGGGGTCGTAACTTTTGCATACGATCTCCGTTTTAGGCATATGATAGCCCATTGGAAAGGTATCATCAAGGATATTCATTTTGAGGGATCAATCATGCCTTTGTATATGTTTGAGAAGATCTATCCAGAAAAACCTTCATTTAGGCCCTCAAAATGGCCCTCGAAGTCAAAACTACTAAAAATAGTAAATTGCCAAAATTGTCAAAAAACTTTTTTGAGTCAATTGGAAGAGGTGGGTGGCCACCGATATCCACCTGGATCAATCCTCCCTCCTTAGGAATAAATTTTCTTAATTGCGTGGCATTCCCCCATCAGATGAGGAAATTTCTGCTGAATTTGGCCCCAGGTGAGCCACTTGCCTTGGTGCAGGAGTTTCCCTACTTTTACGACTCGATAAAGTTGGATCCTTTGTTGTCGAGTGCCCTTGATATTTGTGTCCACAATATGATCGTTGGATTCCTATTGTATGCACTTGGGGTTGAGCTCTGTTGGTTTCAGCTGCTCTACTATGTGTGAGGTGTCCAATAATGGTGGGAAATAAGGGTGAAGGAGATCCACATTGAACATTAGGTGCAAGCCAAGGAAAGGAGGAATGTTGAGATAAAAAGAATTATCCCCCATGGCCTTGGTGATGGTCTACGGCCCATAGAGGAGTGGGAACAGATTCCGATGGGGTCCTATAAGGCGTTCTTTCTGCAAGTGTAACCAAACTTTGTCGCCCACCTAAAACTTATGTGGTACCCGATGTTGATAATGGCCTTGATTGTACTTGTCATTGGAGTTCTTTAGGATATATTGAACCTGTTGGCGGATGTGTTGGATCCACTCAATGAACTGGGTGGCTTTGTCATCTTCATTTGGAGTAGGATATGATTCAGTCGAGGTGACCACAAGGGGAAGTGTAACATATATATGGGACCCAATGGTTGGAATCCCAACCCCACCTGAAAGGGGCTATGTTCGGTTGAGCTATGCAGGGATAAGTTGTAGCTATGTTGGACATAGGGAAGGCTCTCATCCCATGTGTGAGGGTGATTTGAATTATACATGTGAAGGATATGCACAATCATTCGATTGATGACCTCGATTTGGCCATCTGCCTGGGGGTGGAAGTCCATGGATTTGGTGAGCTTGGTGTCCAACAGTGACAAGAGGCTCGACCAGAATGTGATGAGAAATCGACTGTCCCAATATGAGACAATGGTTTGTGGGATTCCAAAAAGTACCCAGACTCGTTCAAAGATGATCTTAGCAGTGGAATATACTGTGATGTTCTTCTTGCAGGCAACCAGAATCGCCATCTTAGAAAAGCGATCAACAACCACAAAAACACAGTCATTTCCCTACTTGGTGGCGGGAGGCTCAACATGTAGTCCATTGATATGGATTCCCATGGCTTGTCAGGAGTAGGAATAGGAGTGTACAGGTCCTATTTCTTAGCGGTCAGTTTGGAAATAGTGCATGTAGTGCAGGACCTGATATACTTGATGACCTTCTATCGAAGTTTCAGCCAGTAGAAATGTTTTTGTAGAATCGCCACTATCTTTTCAACGTCGAAGTGTCCTACTGTTATCACTCCAAGAAAATCCTTAGGGTTGTAGGCTAAGGATGCTTGGTAACTTAAGAAATCACTAACAATCAAGTGTTTGGAACAATGAGATAACTGAGAAGGCTTAGCAAAAAGACAACATGTCATGCCTCTAAATAAAACAGTGCTTCGAGAAATTAGATATCAGTTACAGTAAATAATCAAGGTATGAAGAAAAACATTCAAGATAACCAAGCACAGATATGTAGGGTTATACAAGAATATAAAGAATATCTAATTCATATCCATGAGATATATCAGAAGATGATAGTTCTGAACAACTGAACTAAATAGAATTAAATATAGATTAATGGAAAATGTGGGCAGACTGATATATAAAGACCAAAGAAAACTGTCATTCATATAGTAAGACAGTGTCAAAGTACATAGCCAAAAAAGTATCCAGAATTGTATCTCTCAAGACTCTTAGAAAAGCTAGGCATTTATAGCCTTTTACAATCAGTTTTCATATCCTAAAACAATGGATCTGATATACTAAAAATAGAAAGTCAAAACTAATCTACAAAAAACTAGGAAGAGATCCTCAAAATGAGGTCAATCTCTATCTTTTGGTCTTCAAACATTGGTTGAAAGTTGATGAAGTGTAGCCTAGACTTCCAAGGCTCTTTGATCTATTCCTCTGAAAGTGGAATTCGAATTTGATGATGTGTGCCAAAAATCTTGAAATTCTACCTTTTAAAATGAGGCCAAATGTGTTTGAACAACCTCTCTCTGACCTTACCTCACAAAAGTAGCATTTAAATCTGACTTGATAATTCACCACCTATCTATTCCAAGAGGTTTCATCCCTTTCTGGCTCAAAAATTTCTGATCTGGGCAAAAATTCGGCTATTCTGGCCGTGACAGGATTTCACCAGCTAATTTACCCGAAAATCTGCTCCTTAGCTGGTGAAAGGCGGAGCTTTCACCAGCTAACTAGTTATAATTCTGCCTTCTGCGCTGGTGAAAACGTTGAGTTTTTCAAAATCAAATTTCTCAGTCATGGAGAGTCCATTTTGCATGCTTAAATAGTCGATCGAAATCTACAAATCCTAAGCTTTCCAATGGTGATTTCAAATATTCATTTGGAGCTCGAGAAGCTAGTTAAATTTTCCCTACAAGATTAGGCATCGTTCTTTCAAAAATGCCAGTGCATTTTTTATCGCTAACATCTGGCTCCAACTGGGATGGATACCTCCATGTGAGGTCTCCAAGAACCTGGAAGACCTTGTGCCTTTAGTATTGGGCCATGGAGTCATTTAGCCTTTTCATTTCCAGCAATGTTTATAACCTACATTTATGTCTTTGGCTATTTACAAGATCCCTTAAAATTTTGTTTCTGAAAACTCTGCCACTTGTCTTCAGAGCTACTGCCACTTGTCTTTTGCTAAATTAAAATCAGATATATCCTAGAAATGTGGAATTTCTAACCAAATGCCCAACTGGAAATTTTAAACTACTGTTATTGCTATCATAGTTGAAGTATGAGCCATTCCACAACTTCTCATACACAGTTTTTGCCTTTTGAAATTTAGCTCAAAAATGTTCTCCAGAAGCTTTATCACCAACTTCATCTACCATGACAACAGCTGCCTAAAGGGCTGCCACCCATAGTCCGTCAGAATAAGCACTAACACCTGAAATAGGCCATGCATCATATGTTTGATCTGGGAAACCTTCGTTTTCTATCATTCCATCTTTGTCTTGGTCAAACTGATCCATGTAAGCCATGAACATATAAACAGAGGGCCAAACAGCATGGGCAAATGATTTGTCACCAGTTGTAACCATGTCTCTGTAAACCTGTAGAACAAATTTGGGGTTGATATCTTTCCATCTATAACTTTCTTCTCTATAGTGTCATTCTTTTCTCCATGCTTATCACCTCCCATTTCTGCATGTGATTTATCTGAGTTTTTACCACTTGAATCATTACCAAAATGCACAACCATTTCACTTTTCTCTTCCATACTTTTGCCAGTTGGAAATTTCACAATATGATGACCAACAGTCGCAAGTCCACAAAATTCATTGTTTTCAACCAAGGAACTAGGCTTGGCCATGACCTCTAAATTTGCAAGAGAATGAGATATTTCACTTCCCACTAATGTATCTACGCCATCGATTTATTTATCAGGCATCAGTACAGTATAAGTGTAAACATCCGGCTCACAACCCATACCAATGATTCTATCGAAAACTTGGAAAGCAACATTGATCTTCCCTTCTTTGCAGTATCTAGTAATGATAGTCGTGTAAGTCACTTTATTAGTCACCAAAACTCCAGCTTCAATTCTATTCAACAAACACACTGCCTCATCCACTTTATTTTTCTTACAGAGTCCATCTATAAATACAATACAAGTATAAACATCAGGTTACTGACCCATGTTAACCATTTTTACCAACAGCTCACAGGCTTCATTCAACCAGCCCTAGCTGCAGAACCCATGAATTAACCCTGTAAAAGTGACCACACAGGGAACAAGGCCATTCACTATCATATAATCAATAAAAATAAAAAGCCTCTGGAAGCATTTTTTTGAGGCAAATGCTCCTGAATCAGAGCATCATATGTGGCAGAACCAGGCACCCAACCTTTCTGAATCACTTGAAAAATAAAAACATTAGCCTGCTGCAAATTCCCTTGTTTGCAGAAGCAAATGACCATGGAATCGAAAGTAGATGAATCTGGGGAAATACCTTTGCTTGTCATTTCTGAATAGAGTTCATGAGCTTGACTAAACAGATTACAACTTACTAGTTTATGAAGAAGGTAATTGTAATTGGGAAAATCAAGCATCAATCCATGGTGAGTAGCATAGCTTAAGGTGCTCAAGGCCTCTACAATCATACCATATTTTGCATATCTCCAAAACATTTCGCTCACGACTCCCTGTGCTGCAGCAATCATGTTTTTGGTCAGCAACAACTCTACAAGATGAAGCCAATGCTCTCTGTGCTCTTTGTCAACAACAACTCTACCATATGAAGGCAATGTTCTCTGTGTGGGACTTGCAGATACTCTGTCTCCAAAGGAGCTCAATAAGACCCGAAAGTAAAATGCCCACCAACGGAGATGCTAGTATTTCCATTGAAGAAGAAGCCATTGCCAATAAGATTAATGCTCGCGCCAAATGATCTCTGTAAACCTTCAGAATTTAATAAGCTATCAACACACAGCACCAAACGAACTCTTGGGTACCCTTGCCAAGGGTTATCTCCGTCAATTTCCTGTGACCTGGAAGAAACCAAAACAAACAAATGATCTACAAACACACTTCTGTGCCCTGTTGTTTGCCTTCTTAGAAACTTCTACACACAGATGTAGTCATCGGATGTTGCACACGCCTTCTCTGCCTGTTCATTGGGCATCTGGCATTTTGACTATGTGTTTTATGCAGACTTGTAACTGAATATCAAAAAATGAAGAACACCATTTGTCAAACTATCAGAATGCATCTATACTTCATCAAATCCGTCGTGTGCACATCTTCTGCCTTCAAAATCAGGCATCTGCAGTCACGCCCCCCACGCAAGAGGCCCACCTCCGCTTAATGAATTCTTCTAGCCTACTCTGAGCGGTGTGGTGGGTAATCCCATTTTGATCAGAGGATCGAAAGCAGCTTTGAACTCTCTGTATGCTTCTTCGAACACGCGGACCTTTTCCAGCTGTGTGAACATCAGTTCTTTCTTTCTCAACACTCTGCGAACGACGACGATTGTCGGTGCGGTTCCCAATCCCTAAACCAGGCAACTTACCCTCTTCTACTTTTTGCAGGAATGCAATGATGTTTTCAGCTTCAGGCGCCTTATCTTTTGTATCAGACCAGAAATTATGAATCTCAGCATTGGCTTCTACCACTAGGCTAGCCTCAGTATTATTAAAGTATAGGAAGTGAGATTGAAATCGGTTGAGCTGGGTGATGATTCGATCCCAAAGCACCTTTTGAACAACATTAAGATGTCTTCTCGCTGTGGCCTTATGTCGAGCTTTCTCAAGCTCCTCGCTCAACCTTTTCATCTCCTGCTTGGCGATCTCTACGGCGTGTTGTTCCTCTTGGACCCTGTGATTTCATTTAGACTCATAGTTTATTCATCTCTATGAAGTTATGAAGTACAAATTCCACTGCATCCATTACAGTTTTCCCTATCGCCTTCATACTCGGATCCAACATTTTGTAATTTGTCCCTGCTCAGGCTACTCTTTACACTAAAACCTCTGCAAAGACATAATATTTTTCAAGAGCAGCCAAGTCTTCCCTGGCCTCGAAGAATTCATGTTCTTCCATCCCTTCACCAGCATACCAGTGTACAAGCGCACGCTTTTCAAACATTAGATCGAATTTATGGTCAAGATGGGAGGATACTTCTACAACTGCTATGTTGTTTCTTATCATACATATTGCTTCTTTGGACTTTACATAAATATCCTCTATACATTAGACAATAAGCCATGTATTTTGCATGCCTGGGATCACATTTGTGACTGGGTTCCAATAATAATGTGCTTCTGTGCATTTGTCTAACTTATTTGTCCAGCTTTCCCAAATAAAACATTCTATCTCTATGTCAAGCTGTGTCAAATCCTCCCAGAAACCAGCTGGGCGGCAACCCACACGTAGATTTTAGTTCTTGGGCAACATAAAGAAGTCCCCCAGCATCATTTATCTCCTTAATCATCCACTGCATTCCAGCCTGTTACAGTTGCTTCTGTGTAGGCATCAATCCCAAATTCTTAATTCTTGTATATGTTAATCTCTTTCGGACATTCTCTGGTGGATGTTGCTTACAAAACTCCCATATTGCAGGACGCAGTCTTCTTATAGCTTCAAGTCTTCTAGCAAGTTCCAAAAGTCCCTTTGGAGGGAAAATAATCAAAGTCTTGTTTTCTTTATTCACTGTCTTCACAATCTCATCAACAATAGGAACCAGAATTTCTGAGGAATGCTTTCAAAAGAACTCATTTTGTGTTACTTCAATATCACTCCATGTGTGACAGATGGAATTGTGCCTTCCAAAGAATGTGTCTCCATCTGTTCAACAAGCGTGTCCTTGTATACTGCAGGAGATTCTACGACCTTTAGCCATGTAAGACTCCTGCTGCCATGATACAAACCTGATCTCGGGGCGGGAACTTGAATTACTTCAGATACTTTCCCCATTGAACCACCCATAACCTCAAATTGAACAGTCCAGCCAACAACATCAACTTCCCCAGAGACTATGTCATTGGCACTTAAGTGTTTCCAACAAATAACATGGTTGTCCCCTCCAGCTCCAGATGAAACTCGGTGTTTCCCCTGTTGGCAGTGAATGCCATTTATCTATTTTTCCTTTGAATGCTCAAAAATTTTGATCTGTATAAGTGTATAACGAGTGGCCTACAATTTTTCGATGGCCTCAACACCTGGGTGCTCGATAGCTGCAAGCTTTGTTTGACTGATAGTCTTTCGTTTGATGTTGATCTTGAGTCCCAAAGCTTCTTACTCTTTGTCAATAATTCCTTCAAGTGTGCACGCATAGGACATATATAGTCACTATAACAATTGTCGAAGTTTCCTTTTGATGTTTACAACAGTAAGTGCTTTCACCAGCTTACTTGCTGCGGGGAGTACACCTTAACCGTTGAAACCCAAGGCTTTCACCAGCTAACTTCAACTTCACAACATACGTTAGTTGTTGAAAATCTTTTTCACAAAAAATTGAAAAAATCTTTAGAGGATCAATTTATTTCTAAGATAAAATCTTAAATCCTATGTTTTGATACTTCTAAAATCTGGCGAGCTTATTCTTCTACCTACTCCTACACTAATCAGTTAAAGCCAACTGATCAAGTAAAATCATGCTTCCAATGAAGCCATGTAAGGAATTTGTTTGCTGACAAAATTCTTGATCTTGATCCCAAAAATAAAAGAATGTGTAGCCAACAGAGATGTGTTCTGAAAAAATGATAGAAACAACCTTCATCTAACAAGAGTATCCTGATCTTTATACTGCTCAATGATTCCAGAAAATCGGAAATAGGATCAATAAAATAGTAAAGGAATACCTCTTCAAGCTTCTGTTCTGACTGTAAACAAAAATGATGTGGATGGTTGTCCTCCTTGATCTCAATGATGTATGTGGAAAAATGCAAGCTCAGTAGTTGATCTGAACCTTTCTGCTCTCCTGCACCATAGCTCTGTAATTTGATTTCATCAAGAGGATATGTTGGCTTGACATAGCAAACAATTTCCTTTCCAATAATCATATCTTTGCGGGATATATCAAGACTAGAAAGATCTTCAATAGATTCACGACAAGCATCAATAACAACATGCACATTCTTTTGATCATCTCTCTACTGAAAAGAAGAGCTAGATGAAATTTGAATAAAAAATAAGTCTTCACAAACCTTAACATTTCCTTTCTCATCACCGTATTGGTCGAATATAGGAGGATCAAGATAAGATCCTAATGACAGAGATGAAGTTTCTTGAATAGAAGGATCAACAATAACATCATGAAAAAGATTTGGAAAAACCTCACCTTGTTCCTCATCATAATTTGAAATAGAATATTCATAAGGAGAAAGAATATCTTTCTGGTGTTCAAACTGAAGATTAGGTAGTCCCTGCAAATTTTGTTCTTCATGGTTATTGCAATTTCCCTTGGTCTGCAAATCTGGAAGATGTGGGCTTCCCTCAACATCTATTGTTGCCCCAATACTTTCACCTATTGAACTTTCAATCTGCTCATCATCTTTCAATTTTTCAAAGGAGGCAATATGATCTTGATAACAATCTAAGATAGTGGATGTATTTGGTGTACTTTTTAAAGCATCTATACTATGGCCATCATCCTGTAGATCATCAATATCTTGGTCATGATGAGAAGCATCTCCTGCTATAGCATATTTCACATAACTATCTGATTTCTTATTCAACAAATTGAAATCATGACAACATTCAGGATAGAGAAGGTCATCTGAAAAATGGTCTTTACAAAACACATGGAAGGAAGCATGAAAATCATCCAAAGAGAAGACACTTGCACTTGGAAGAGACCAACACCAGTCAAGAGCAATCCCTTCTAATGAAAATTTGAACAGCTTAATTTGAACATCCTCATGTATAATTTCAAGCCGGTCAATAAAGTCATGGAAATCCAGCAAATGTTCAGCTGGTACTTCCCACTTCTCTCCATGAAATCTGGGAATACTACGTTCCCATTCATCTCTAGTAGGTACTGGATGAGGGTAACCAGAAATACTTGAGAAATTGTAGAACGCATACCTCTTTGCTAAGATCTGATTCATTTATATACCAGTGGAGTCGCCAACAGATTCGTCCTTCATGGAGTCGCCACTGAATTCGTCTTTCATGGAGTCACCAGATAGATGATTACAACCAAATGATGTCCAAGCTTTGTCTATCATCAAAGCTGGATCTTGTTGTCTCCCAAGGAAGCTGGGATTCAATCTCCTCTCCCCGACAACGACGCCAATTTGTTATCACTCCAAGAAACTCCTTAGGGTTGTAGGCTAAGGATGCTTGGTAACTTAAGAAATAACTAACAATCAAGTGTTTGGAACAATGAGATAACTGAGAAGGCTTAGCAAAAAGACAACATGTCATGCCTCTAAATAAAACAGTGCTTCGAGAAATTAGATATCAGTTACAGTAAATAATCAAGGTATGAAGAAAAACATTCAAGATAACCAAGCACAGATCTGTAGGGTTATACAAGAATATAAAGAAGATCTAATTCATATCCATGAGTTATATCAGAAGATGACAGTTTTGAACAACTGAATTGAATAGAATTAAATATAGAGTAATGGAAAATGTGGGCAGACTGATATATAAAGACCAAAGAAAACTGTCATTCATATAGTAAGACAGTGTCAAAGTACATAGCCAAAAATGTATCCAGAATTGTACCTCTCAAGACTCTTAGAAAATATAGGCATTTATAGCCTTTTACAATTAGTTGAAAGTCAAAACTGATCTACAAAAAACTAGGAAGAGATCCTCAAGATGAGGTCAATCTCTATCTTTTGGTCTTCAAACATTGGTTGAAAGTTGATGAAGTGTAGCCTAGCCTTCCAAGGCTCTTTGATCTGTTCCTATGAAAGTGGAATTCGAACTTGATGATGTGTGCCAAAAATCCTAAAATTCTACCTTTTAAAATGAGGCCAAATGTGTTTGAACAACCTATCTCTGACCTTATCTCACAAAAGTAGCATTTAAATCTGACTTGATAATTCACCACCTATCTATTCCAAGAGGTTTCATCTCTTTTTGGCTCGAAAATTTCTGATCTGGGAAAAAATTTAGCTATTCTGGCCATGACAGGCTTTCACTAGCTAATTTACCCGAAAATCTTCTCCTTAGCTAGTGAAAGGCGGAGCTTTCACCAGCTAACTAGTTATAATTCTGCCTTCTGCGCTGGTGAAAGCGCGGATGTTTTCAAAATCAAATTTCTCAGTCATGGAGAGTCTGTTTTGCATGCTTAAATAGTCAATCGACATCTACAAATCCTAATATTTCCAATGGTGCTTTCAAATATGCATTTGGATCTTGGGAATCTAGTCAAATTTTCCCTACAAGATTAGGCATCGCTCTTTCAAAAATGCCAGTGCATTTTTATCGCTAACACCTGCCACCCGACTGTAGTGGGATTCCTAGATCATATTTTCTCGCTCACTCGATGGAACATAGATATGGCCTAGATGACATAACAACCCATCCTAAAGATGGAAATTATCGACAACTATGTTTGCACCCAACATTTGGTAGGTGGTGGTGAAGTTTGGGTCTGTCTCATAGAGTTGGGGCTATCCAGAGGTATCGTGGCCTCAGGAGTCTAGCACCGTGGTGAATGTCATGACTGGTGGTCTACTGAGGAAATCAGTGACATGATTGGTGCTTCCTATTTTATACTTGATGCTGAGGTGGAATTGTTGCAAGTATGTGGACCACTTTTGATGTCGATCATTCTGCAATTTTCCTTGTGTTTGCATGAACTGCAGTGGCTTATGATTAGTGTGGATGATTGTCTCCTTCCCAATAATGTAATGTCTCCACTGGTGGAAGGCTTTCACAATGGAGTACATTTCCTTTTCATAAGTAGGGTACTTACAGACAGGATCTGACAGTGTATCACTATGATAGGCCATGGTGTGGCTGTGTTGAGTGAGAACGGCGCCCAATGCATAGTCTGAAGCATATGTATTGATCTCAAAGGATTGTTGCAGGTCTGTTAGTGAAAGTACTAGGGATGAGCACAAGCACTGCTTCAAATCATCGAATGCTTGTTGTTGGGACCAACCCCATGTAAATTTCTCCTTACCACCACCCCTGGTTATTTGGCTAAGGTCCCATGCAATATGGGAGAATCCCAACACGAACCTGCGGTAGAAATTGGCAAGGCCCAAGAAGCTCCGAAGCTCAGTGAGTGTGGTTGGGGCTGGCCAATCATGGATGACTTGGATATTCGCTAGATCCACATGTATTCCATGATGGTCAATTATGTATCCCAGGTAATGGACCATGTCCATGCCGAAAGAGAATTTTTCCAAGCTGGCATAGAGCTTGTGTTGTCGCAGGGTGTGCAAAACCTGTTGAATATGCTCCAAGTGTTCAGCCCAAGTCTTGTTGTAAATGAGAATATCATCCAGATAAACCACTACAAAAGTATTGGTGAATGGTCGCAGGATATCATCCATCATCCTCATGAAAGTGGCTGGAGTATTTGTCAAACCAAAGGGCATGACCAATCATTCAAAAATGTCTTCCTTTGACTTGAAGGCAGTTTTCCATACATCTGTATGTTCTATCAGGACTTGGTGGTAGCCAGACTTCAAATCAATCTTACTGAAGTATTTGACCCCCATGAGTTGATCAAGGAGATCGTCGATTCGGGGAATCGGGTACTGATTTATGACTGTGATTTTATTCAGAGCCCGGTAATCAATGCGGAGTCGCCAGGCTCCATCTTTCTTCTGTACCAGCATGATTGGGATCCTGCAAGGTGATGAGCTGGGACAGATGTTCCCCTTCTGGAGAAGTTCTTGGATCTGTCCCATGATCTCCTCTTTCTCCAACAGAGAGCGGCGATAGACTAGCCCATTGGGCAGGGTGCACCGGGGGTCAGATCAATGGGGTGCTTGACCTGGCAGTACATATGTACCCCGGTAGGTAAGAATAAGATATCTAAGTATTCTTCCATGATGTTATCTACTTGCTTTTTTTGTGTGGAGAAGTCGGTCGTAGAGACCCTAGATGTGGTTGTGATCTTTCGCTTATTCTGAGAGCGAATCACAAAGAAGACAAACTTCCCCATATGAGAGATGACCTTCCTGCATTTTTTAGGAGAGATCAAGGAAATAGCACTAGGTGGGACTGCCTTGGGTATCCTGTACAATTTCATGTTCAAAGTAAAATAACACTACAAGGCCTAGTCTCATATATAGCATGACGCTTCCATAAATAAGGTTGGCCCAAAATAACATCACAAACTTAGAGAGGAGAAACATCACACAATACCTCGTATTTGAACAACTTGATGACATATGACAGCTGGCACTGTTGGCTAAAGCAGAGATTGCTTCCTTAGCAGAGTCATCCAATGATGTAGGGTTGTGGGTGTGGTGTTGTTGGCAGGGCCAGTCGCTTGACGACCTCTAGTGATATGAGGTTGTTTTGGCTACCACTATCCATGATGAAGTGCAACAGGGTGCCTTTTACCCACATCTGTGAAGGGAAGAGGCGTTCTCCTTCTTCTGGCTCATCTGGTTCACCAGGCTGGAGCTTGGTGGTAGCAACGGTGGAACTGGGTTTCGCATCAATGATCCATCTTCCACTTTCTGGTTCTGGCTCAGATTCTGAACCCACATCTAATTCAGAGGCTTTCACTTCGGTCATCAGCGACTGCTTTGAGTGGCAATCAACAATGTTATGCCAAGGGCTCTTATGGAAGTCGTACCACTTCCCGTTATCTTTATTTGTCTTTCTAGTGTCCTTCTTTGCTTGCGGATTGGACTGGTTGTCCTGATACTTTCCATATTTTCTCTATCCTTTGTTATGTGGGTTGGGGCCGCCCTTTCCTGGATTTTGTTGTGAGGGGTTCCCAAGCCTAAATTGTTGCGTATTTTGGTTGAGCTTCTACTCAATTTTGACGGCATATCAGTAGGCCTCACCCAAGGATTAGATGTCCAAAAATTCCATTTCGGTATGGATGTGTCTATGCATAGTTTCTCTATACTTGAGCACCAGATGTCATTCCAAATCTTTGATACCAAGCTTGGTACGCAAGGTATGAAAGATATTCGTGAAATCTAGCACTACTTGGTCTTCTTCTTTCCGCAGTGTGGTCCATTTGGTATACAAGTCATCATAACTTCCGACAGGGTAGTATTGTTTCTTAATATCATCCCTGAAGGAATCCCAGGTGGTCATGACTGTAAATAATGAGGTTTCCTCTGTTTCCTTTTGCTCACAGAAAGTTTCCCACTAATCTTTGACATGGGGAATGGCTTTGAGGACCACAAAAGTAATCTTTTCTCTATTCGAAAAGTTATGGAAAGAAAAATACCCTTCTAGTAGATTCAACCACTTGTCAACAACATCTGTGTCTATCTGACCTTCAAATATAGTAATATCGAAGTTTATTTATACCTTGAAGGGGGTGGTGCCTCTGCTCGAAGAAGATGTGTTTCCTGTTGGTAGTCGTCGAAGGATTTGCATGAAAATATCCATCATCTCGTTCCTTTGTTGCGTGAGGGCTTCCTCAATCAATAGTTTGAAAGGATATCCTATCCCAAAATATTTATTTTCTCCTACCATGAGAGGTCGCTTGGGTGTGCAAGAGCTTTTGTCCTCAAGAGAAACAAGCTCGAGACCCAACTCTTTGTAATCCGACCTCGTTGGGGACATGCATTAAGACGATAAGGAGAAGATTTCTCTAATACCACTGATCTGGATTTTACGAGCAGAAAAAAATGAATATATATTATTAACAGGTGCTTTACACAAAATAACAGAGATACAGTAAAATTGGTTTTCTCTTCAATAAGAAAATAAGCTGAAATTGTAAAATGCAGTGGAAACAAGCTTGTTGGAATGGTGGAGGCTTATCTCTGAGAAGAGATGTGACGGTTGCACTCATTCGTAAGAGGATCATTAAAATAAGGCTCTGAAGGCCTTTTTACAATAAAAAGGAATTCCCAAAACCCTAGACATCCAAAAACCTAACCCTAGGAGATGAAGTGTCAAAAGTCATGTGGGCCCCGTTTGGGTAAGTTAGTACATCAACTTCTTGGGGTTGTAAATTTTGCAGACGATCTCTATTTTAGGTGTATGATATCTCGTTGGAAAGGTATCGTTGAAGAGATTAATTTTGGGGGCTCAATAATGCCTTTGGCTATCACTAAGAATATCTATCCCGAAAGACCTTCATTTAGGCCCTCAAAATTGCCCGGGAAGTTAAAACTGCTAAAAATTGTCATAAAACTGTTTTGAGATAGTTGGAAGAGGTGGGTGGCCACTGATATCCACCTGGATCAGAAGTATTCTTTATACCAGAGTATAACTCCGCAGGTGTAAAAAAAAAAAGTCTAGAACTTTTTGCACCATTATTTCAGACCTATTCCATTGGATTTATCTTTTCGCCTTTATCACATTCATACCTATCATTTTTCAACAAAAATTGTTACCTCGCCCGCCCCTTTTTGGTTCCCTCATCATCATGGCCCATACCCATTTCCAAGACTTGGAAGCTCGCTTCAATATCTTGCAATCTAATTTCACAGAGACCCAACAAGAAGTGAGACAACTTACTGCCAATATTGCCACCATCAATCAAAACATGAACTCCTCCATCGTCGCATCAATCACTGAACTCAAAGAAGATCTCAAATAAGACATGACTACCCAGTTGAATCTGTTGTTTCAATGATCTTCACCAAGCTACATATCCCTACAAATCCCCCTTTATCTAACCCACCTTTTCATACCCAAGATGAAACTTCCTATCATTCCCATAATTTTCAGCCTCGTCACTTTCAGCGTGACCTATGCCTTTCGCAGGTGGATGTGACCAAATTTTATGGCTCAGATCCCACTGGTTGGGTAACTTAAATGGAACATTATTTCTCTTTATACGACATTACAGATGATTTGGCCAAACTCCTATGGTGTTCTCCATCTAGATCAAGAACGTTGGCAATGGTGTCAATGGAGAAAAACTTTCCATCAAGGGTATATTTCTTGGACACACTTTGTGGCAGAGCTTTATGAACTCTTTGACACTAACACCAACCATTTAGGTCGTTTGACAAAGTTGAAACAATCTAGAACTGTGGAATACTTTATAGCTGCTTTTGAGCGACTGGTTTTTCGTACAGAGGGAATGTCGAATGTTTTTTTTCCGAGAATATTTTATCAGTGGACTCAAGGATGAGATTTGTGCCCATGTCCTCATGGATCGGCATCCGAGTTGGGTGGAGGCTACTAAAAGAGATAAGGAAGAAGAACAGGTGGTCTCTTCTCAAAACTGGAAACCCCCCTTTATTCCTCACACTAAACCAACAAATCCCACTACTCCTTCTGCTCCACTAAAGATCCAAAAATTGACCTGGGTTGAAATGGTTGAACGCTAACTCAAAGGAATTTATTATAATTGTGATGACAAATATTTTTCGAGCCACAAGTGTAAGGAACAAAATCTTTTTATAGCCATCTCGGAGGATATTTTGGAAGAGGATGTTGAAACTCCCGTTGTATCTGAGTCACCTGAACCCACTGACATAACCCCTCCCTCAGACCCTCCTGAAGTAGAACCAGTCATTTCGCTAAATTCTCTCACTGGCTTCTCTTCCCCCCAAACCCTCAAGCTAATTGGTTACATCAAGCATAGGAAAGTCATCATTCTCGCTGACAATGGAAGAACCCATAATTTTATTCATCATTGCATTTCCCAAGAAATCCATTGCTATATCCATGCAGTCAATAATTTACAAATCATGATTGCCAATGGCGGCTCCATGAAATGTGGAGGGCATTGTGAAAATTCGTGTCTCCAAATTGGTGACCACCACCTAAAATCTCATATGTTTGCTATCGACATGGGTGGTTGTGATATGGTATTGGGTGCAGACTAGATAAGGACTTTGGGTCCCATTCTCATGGATTTTAAGGAATTAACCCTTCAATTCGAATAGGAGGGCCAACAATATAAGTTCCAAGGAATCACCGTCAGTACACATGAGATCATTAGTTCCCATCGCACGGAAAATATGCTCAAAAAAGGTTATTCTAGCGTTGTTTCTCAAGTCCATTCCATACAAGCAACTGAGACACCCTCTGTGCCGCAAGACCTACAATCCATCCTCTCTAAACATCAATTGTTCTTTTCCACTCCCCAGGGAATCCCTCCTTCTCGTGGTGTTCATGATCATTCCATTCCCCTTGTACCAGGAAGCCTTCCTTCCAATATTCATCCCTATCACCGCCCCTTTTCCCAAAAAAATGAAATTGAGAAAATGGTTCAAGAACTACTTAACATAGGCATTATCCGCCCTAGTACAAGCCCCTACTCTTCTCTCGTAGTCATGGTCCTGAAGAATAAAGGTTATTGGCGCATGTGTCCTGACTTTCGCGCCCTCAACAAACTCACCATTAAAGACAAATTTCCCATTCCTATCATTGATGACCTCTTGGATGAATTGAGTGGTGCCCAGTTCTTTACTGAAATTGATCTTCATTCTAGCTACCACCAGATCTGTATGAAAGAGGCAGACATTCCTAAGACTACCTTTAGAACTCATGAGGGCCACTATGAGTTTTTGGTCATGCCCTTTGGCTTGTGTAATGCCCCCTCCACCTTCCAAAGCCTCATCAACCATGTCTTCCGTCCTTTTCTCCGTCATTTTTTCTTAGTTTTCTTTGATGATATCCTCATCTATAGAAAAACATGGACATACCATCTTTCTCATGTGGATCGAGTTCTCCATCTACTTTCTCAGCACCAACGTTTCCTGAAACAATCTAAATGTTCTTTTGGCGCCTCAGAAGTCAAGTACTTGGGTCAAGGACGGCGTCAGGGTGGATCCTAAAAATATTGAAGCTATGAAAGATTGGCCTCGCCCAAAGACTCTCAAACGATTGCGTGGATTTTTGGGATTAACAGGTTATTATTGCAAGTTTGTTAAGAATTATGTAAAGATTGTGACACCTCTCACTGCACTCCTTAAAAACAATTCTTTCACTCGGACTCCGGCAGTTTCTCAGGCCTTTCAAACCTTGAGGATGGCCATGTGCACCACTTCAGTCCTAGCCCTTCCCTATTTCACAAAGACCTTTGTCCTAGAATGTGATGCTTCAAGGAAAGGAATTGGCGTTGTCCTTATGAAAGAAGATCATCCTTTGGCCTTTACCAACAAACAACTGTCTGAACGAAATTTGGGCAAGTCAATCTATGAAAAAGAAATTTTGGCTATTATGCATGTCGTTGATCTGTGGCGCCCTTATCTATTGGGGCAACGCTTCCAAATTAAGACAGATCATCAAAGCCTCAAGTATATTTTGGAACAACACATTTCCTCCCCAGAGAAACAAAAATGGGTGACTAAGCTCTTTGGATATGATTATGAGATCATTTACAAGAAAGGCAAAGACAATGTGGTTGTGGATGCAATTTCCCAAAAATATGAAGATGAAGGATCCATTTTTTCTCTCTCCTTCATTGTACAAGATTGGCTCCAAGTCATTCGCCAGGAATGGCTACACGATCTCAAAAGTTCGTATTTGATACAACAATTTCAGTCCAATTCTTCAGTCCCTCCAAGGTACTCTTGGCTCCATGATGAGCTTCAATACAAAGGTCGTTTGTATTTAAGTAAACAGTCAAAACTTAAATCCACGGTACTTTCTGAGCTTCATGCTACACCCACATCTAGGCACTCTGGGTTTACCAAAACCTATGACAAAGTCAAACATTCTTTTTTCTATGATGGTATGAAACAAGACATTCATAATTTTGTAGCTGAATGTGATGTGTGTCATACCCATACCCCTTATACATTGTAATGATATGCTATTTCTCAACAATTCCACTCCTTTTAGTAAAGCCATTGATTCATGTTATGTGTTGTTACACCAATATTCCATGCATATTTCAACAATGTTTCTCCCTTAAGATGTATATAACTTTTTCATAACCTTGATTAAAACTTAAACCCATTCAAATTTTAACCATTTTTCAATAAAAATGAGGGTTAATTAAAAATGATGACCTTAATAAAAATTTCCTCATTTCATGTTTTTAATCTATCTCAATTTTGACCTATTTTTATCTTTTGAAGTAACTAATCCTTATCCCTTTTTGGGCATGTTATATTTGTTTTTTTTTATTTGTTTTTTGAAATTCAATATGTGTTTTTTTTTTTTTTTTCTTTTTGAAATTCCATATACATTTCTTTTATGAATTTGTTTTTAAAGTTTAAAATTATAAAAAACCAATTATTAGATTTTCATGTAAAAAAGTTTATAGATAAATTATAAATTTTTATTCTTTTAAAATATTATTAATGAGAGATGAAAAGAGAGACTATTTCATTATGACTATCACATTAACATAATAATCATGATATATTGAAACTTATATATTGTTATATGTTATATCTCTTTGTAAGGTAGTTAGAGAGGTAGTATGTAAGGTAGCTAGAGAGGTAGTGGGGGGGCCCAGAGGGCCCATAGTGATAATAGTGGAGGTCATTCAATGTAAGGTGGACTAGGTCCACTATATTATTAAATAAGGCCCACTATGGTAGTTAGATATAATAAATGT
>SNQJ01S0031669.1:76996-117283 GCA_010110895.2 Picea sitchensis
GGAGAGGACTCTTGCGCCATGAGGTAATTGGTCCAAGGTATCATGGTATGTGTCATGTTTGATCGTTATAACCTTCTTATATATGCATTAGGTTCTTGTCATTTCTGATAACTGCTTGGATCTTACACTAATCCACTTGACCAGTGTTGGGGTGATTGATGGGGTGACTTATCAAGCTTGTATTCATGGGTTTTGGTTAGCCACTAAGGGAGACTTGCAGAGCCATCGTCCGCTCCCACCATTCTATCATTTTACATCTTATCTCCCACACATCTATCCCATTCCCCTAGTCCGACCATTAGGATGACCTTTTGAGGGTTACACTTTGTCTTCTGGGAAGAAGGAGCTAAAGACCCAGGGGGTAAAAGCAGCTGGTAAAAGATAAAATCCATAAGAAATGAAACCTAGAGATGCTTCGCCCAGGGGATCCCCGAGAAGGCAATAAAAGGCCTCTCAATAAGAAACTAAAGGGACCCTAAGAAAAATAATAAAAAACAAGACCTAACCAAGAGGATGGGAGGTCTCATCACGAGTCGACCCATTATGTTCATAGTTATCCAGCAGTATGACATTGCCACTATCTAGTCACCATGCCAGGGTAGTGACCTTTGGTTGCATGGCCAAGGGAAAGGGGTTCTCATCACGAGCCAACCTTATCATCTCTGCGAAGATACCAGTGGGTAACATTGTCAGCTCTGGTCACCACGCCAAGGAAGTGTCCTCTGGTCAGACCTTGAAGTAAAAAAGAAAGAAAAACAATAAATGAAAAATAAAGGCAATAAAGGGCTTGGAAAAAATGCATCCATGACGGGTACAACTCGCCTCCTACAAAGGCACCCACAGACAACACATGCCCTTGGTCTTACTATGACTGGACATCCCTAGACCATATCACCTCATAAAACATGGCTTGAATAATATTCTGAGGAAACTTTCCATCTCTTGTGGGTATTAGCCCAATAGGTTATTCTGTTGGTCTTCTTCAGCTTTGTATAGTAGATCTGTGTAATGTCTTTGAGCTCTTAGATGATATGTTAGGGATCTCATGCATGTATTTGACAAATTTAATGATGAAATATGACTGACATTTCTATGATCCCAAGGACTGATGAGCCCATGTGGGGCGTAGTCTTTGATGTGCAGGACCATACCTGGTGGACAGGTACCAGTGGACTGGTACACATGGGGATATGATTAGTTCGGATCTCCATGGGGCTGAAGAGCCCGTCAGATGGTTGATGGGATGGAAAAGGTGGGACAACATTGTGATGAGCCATTGCACGAGAAAGAAGAAGGACGTCCTTACCAAGGACACTTTGGCAGAGCCCGACCTAGGGGGGATCACCCACTGCAGATGGGATGATTGCTTTTGATGGACAGGATGTCACCTGAGGTAGCTGGACGTTTTTTTGGAGTGTGTGGTAGTGTGTTGGGGTCATTTGGCACGTGTGGCAGCTTGGAGAAATCCCTAGAGGGGCCAACGTTCTGCTTCCTGGATGCTAATCTTGCCCAAAAAGGGACAACGTCTCCCTCAGAGGGGCCTGGCGTCTCCCTTTTGAGCTCATCTTGTGACATTTTTAGCATTTAATGTGACAAACAGTGTAATATTGTTAGTCATCCTTGTCGGTTGTTTTAAATGACCTATTTTGTAATTAAAGGTCATTAGGATGATATGAATAGAGGACGTTGCCTCTCATTTTTACATAACACAACTCACTCTCTTGTGAGAGAATCATTTTAGTCTTTTGTCTTGGTATTTTTCTCTTGTAAGTGAGGCGCTACTCTTGTGGAGAATCATTCTTGGCATTTTTATGGTGTTTTCTATCATTGGAAGGTTTACAACTAGGGTTTGATAAGCTCTTCATTGATTTGTAAGTGTATTTCTCATGCAAAACTTCTTGAATGAATGGTTGTAGGTTAAATCTCTTGCATTTATTGTTACATTGTTATTATTTTGCTTAATCATTGAAACCCTAGGTAGCAAGCACACAAGTAGGTCCTTGCTAGATGTCCCCATGATAGAAAACTTGTTTTAGCCATTGATTAAGGAGAATATAGCCTAGCCATTGCTACACTAATTCCCCTTTTTCTGAGTTAGTTTTTGAACATAAGTTGAAGAAAGAAGACTTCCTAGGCCTAATTGATTTTACACCTAGGGTTTTGACTTTTAGGGTTTGAAAGACCTTTCCATTGCAACACTTTTCACCCCTAGATTTATGTTTTGAAGCTAGCCGTTTTTGCCAAGGATTTTTTAAGGAAAGAGGGAGGAGCATGAGGCCTTGCTTAAGCAACACTGGAATGAGTCTCCTCCCCTTAGGGTTTTGACTCTAGGGCCCTGCCATTTGCAGCACCATAGAGCCTAACTCTCTCGTCCTTAGATTTAGATTCTCACGAGGCTTAGCCTTTGCTTCTGACTCCATAATACCCTAAGGCACTAGTCTATCTCTCCAACGTTGAGTTTATTGTGCCAAAACAAACCTTTCAAACTTTTCAAATTTGAAACCCTAACTAACCCTAACGTCTATAACCCTAGATTAATGATGACATCATGCCTTGCTTGAACTCCTAGTTGATTAAAAACGTGTGGCTTAGTCATCTAAATGATAGATATTGAAGTGTTGATAATTTCCATTAGCCTACTTGCAAAACGTCCACCTCTTTGTCTACCAAACTAACCCTAGAAGAAAGCTGATGTCATCCCTAGTAAGCATAGTGACGCAACAAGCTTATTATATGTGAGCATTTAATGATATTTAAAGCATTGTGTTAATTAAAGGATTAATCATTTCCATTGGATGTTGTATCATTCTGTAATTATTGAGAAGTAGTATTATAAGCCATAGCCTTTATTGAAATCATTGACTTCGTCAATAATTACTGTTATTTATGCTCATGTATATTAAATATTGATAGTCATTGACAATTGAAGCATTAACCACTATTTGCATGTATTAGTTTTATTGTTGCCTTGTCTCGCAAAAAGGTTCTTCTATTGTGGTATTTCTTCACTCTTGACTATCTTCTTGGCAGTAATCTGTGAAGGGAAAACTCACCTTGATCCTTTAAACCTTAGCCCCTTTCAAAACCCCAGATTACTAGGGATGTATCCCTTGGGTTTAGCCACCCTAAATAGAAAGAGCCCCCCATCGAGGTGACAGTGGGTGGGGAAGCTCCTGTTACGCCTGTTTGATCCTTACCTTTCAGCTGCCTGACCTAGACTACAAACTGAGCGATAACATTTTGGTGTCATTACTGAGGAACACTGAGTCAATCTTCCTCAATGACAAACCTTTGGTAAGCCTTGCCTCAGAAGTCTTTTCTTACAAGCTTACCTGGTGACTCCACTACAGCTTTTCCCCTTATTCTTTGGTAGTTTCAAGGAAACTATCTGGCGACTCCACAAACCAAAAGGAGGTTCAATAACCCTCCTCTAGCTTTCAGAAGGAAGCCTCCTGCTAATTCACCTCTTGTCAAGTCACTTTTTGGAAAGAGACTTCCTCTAAACATGTCTACTTCTCAGACCGGTACTACAAACCCAGTCAACAATCAGAGACAATGTTCATCTACCTTGTTCAAACCTTTAGACATGTCATCCATACCTGGTTACCGTAGGCAAATGCCACCTAAATATGAGAAGTGGTTGCTTGAGTTTACCGTCATTGATGCTATTAGTGCTGAAGAGAATATGAGTAACTTCTAGGCATTCTTTCAGCTTCACCCCATTAGTGATGATGCTGAAGACTTGGTCATGAAGCTCTTCTCTGCTACCCTCTATGATGTTGCAAGACATTGGTATCTTGGCCTGCCTGATGGGAGCATTAAGACCATGGATAGACTTGAAGAGATCTTCCTCAGAAGGTGGAGCATCAAGGAAGACTCGAATATACTGCTCACTCGATTGAATGGCATTTCTAGACGTGAGAATGGATCCATTCGGGAGTTTCATACCAGATTCGAAGCCTTGCTCCAACGCATTCCTCCAAGCCATCATCTGAAAGATGATTACCTTGTTCACATTTATACTAGATCTTTCAATGGCCAATTAGGGTATCTCCTTAGAGACAAGGACCCTCAATCCATTCAAGAAAACCAAGAGCTTGCAACAAAGATTGAAGGAAATCTTCTTTCATCCAAGATTGAGCCTTTTTCCAACCCTAGGGGGAAAATAGACATCAAGCATAAAATAGTACACAATGTTGAGCCTACTTCGGATCTGTGCACCAGTATCAGTAAGATACAAGCTTCAGTAGATAGCATCATGAAGAATCAAGAGGAAATGATGAAACAGATAGTGAGACTTGAGAAGTCCCAAACCCAGGCACCCAGACCTCCATTCAAAGGGCCATTCCAAAAGGGAAATCAAAATTACAAACCAAATAATGAAAATGAAGTCCCAAATACTCTGGCCTCTGCAAATGTTGTTGACGAAAATCCTTGGTGTCTGGAGTGCAGTGAAGCACATTGGGAAAACGAGTGTCCTTATAACACCAGCCAACAACAAGTCAACAACTTTGACTGCTTCTCAGATTGCCCTAAGATAAACATCACTGATGTTGAACACCAACAAGCCCTGAAGGAAGCAGCTCGAGCAGTGAGGTTAGTGATAATCAACAACTTGGACCAAGAATCACGGGAGAAGCTAAAGAAACAGGAAGTCCAAGTGTATCAGAGAAGGAAGCCAAGCCAACCTACAAGTGATCAGTCAAAATCTTCTGAGGTTCCTCCTCCTAAAAATCCCAAAGCTGACAAGATTACCCTTGATTTTGACCTTGAAGGAGCCTTGTCCAAAATGCATGTGAATGTTCCTCTAAAAGAAGCCATTAAGATCCCTTCTATTAAAGAACGCTTCAACAACTTCTTTTTAGGAATGGTTGAGCCTATGGATCCCCCAATTATGTTACAAGCTAATCATTCCAGGATCCACTATGGTAAAAATCCTCCTTTCTTCATGACTCTTATGATGAAAAATAAATATCTCAACAATTGCATGATAGATACAGGTGTTGGTGCAAACATGATGTCTCTTAAAGTCATGTAATAGATGGGCCTGAAGGTAACCAGGCCTTACAAAAACATGTGCGGATTTGAATCCAAATCTATACCCACACATGGTGTGATTGAAAACATCGAATTACAACTGAAGGAATTCCCTGAGAAGACAGTTCGCATAGACATTATAGTTGTTGATGTCCCAGATGTGTGGGGAATGCTTTTGTCTAGGAAGTTTGGTGCAATGATAGGTGGGTCCCTTGAGATGGATCTCACTTTTCTGCGATTACCTTTGAAAGATGGGACAACTGGACGATTACTTAATGTGCCAATAACTGGAACTCATGTACATGATGTTGCCCCTGCTAAGAATGAAGCGCAAAAATATGTGATACAAACTCTTCAAGAATACTCTCCGGAAGACATGCCATTTACTGTGGAAGAAGACTTTGACCAGATTGAGTGGCCCAAGAAAGAGGAATATCAACAACTTCTAGACCAGTTTCAAAGTAAAGAAGTAGGGACGGTGAAAATACTAAAAAGACCAAAGAATGAAGAAGTTGTATAGATACATCCGTCCCAGCAAGAAACCTTTACTCTAGAATCCCACTCACCTCCCTCAGTACAATACACCAGGGTTGTTCAAGGAACTAACAAACACAAGATCCGAAAATACAAAGAGGGAGAGTTAGTATGGATGTGGGATATTCAGAAAGGAGAGCCTACTAATGTAAAGGGAAGTACACAATCATGTCTCGGACCCCTCAAGGTCGGAATGGAATCAGTAGATAACTCTTATTACTTGTCCACCTTAGAAGGAAGAAGGCGCCCATTACCCATCAGCGGACGCCTCCTCAAACCCCACCAGGGTGGTGGGACATGATTATACAGGTAGGTATGAGTAGGTAGGCATTTACGTGTATTATACCATCTGCATTTATTGTTTGTTTCCCTTATATATGCATCTTGATTGTTTTATCTCATATGTATGCTTATATTATTTTGCGGGGTGGAAATACCACCCCACCTTTTGTTGTTGATGCTTTCTTGTCAAGTGTGAGCAGGTATACAGGTTTATGCCAGAGATTGTTGAGGTTCTCATGTGCTCTACGGTTAGCACATGTCCTCGAGTTGGAGCCAGATGTTATTCCCGATATCTAGGGATAACTAGGAGATCATGTCTCGAGGCCCACAGGTCCTAGACATGAAGTGTCGAGAGCAGGATTGACCTGGGCATGGCCCTGGAGGGCCCATCTTTCTTCTTCTTTTCCAGATTTGTCCTGTCAGTAGTAGCAGCTTCCATCACCATCGGCTTGGACTTGCATCGGAAAGGACTCTTGCTCCATGAGGTAATTGGTCCAAGGTATCATGGTATGTGTCATGTTTGATCGTTATAACCTTCTTATATATGCATTAGGTTCCTTTCATTTCTGATAATTGCTTGGATCTTACACTAATCCACTTGACCAGTGTTGGGGTGATTGATGGGGTGACTTAGCAAGCTTGTATTCATGGGTTTTGGTTAGCCACTAAGGGATATTTGCAGAGCCATCGTCTGCTCCCACCATTATATCATTTTACATATTATCTCCCACACATCTATCCCATTCCCCTAGTCTGGCCATTAGGATGACCTTTTGAGGGTTAGAATTTGTCTTGTGGGAAGAAGGGGCTAAAGGCCCAGGGGGTAAAAGCAGCTGGTAAAAGATAAAATCCATAAGAAATGAAACCTAGAGATGCTTCGCCCAGGGGATCCCTGAGAAGGAAATAAAAGGCCTCTCGATAAGAAACTAAAGGGACCCTAAGAAAAATAATAAAAAACAAGACCTAACCAAGAGGATGGGAGGTCTCATCACGAGCCGGTCCATTATGTTCATAGGTATCCAGCAGTATGACATTGCCACTATCTGGTCACCACGCTAGGGCAGTGACCTTTGGTTGCATGGCCAAGGGAAAGGGGGTCTCATCACGAGCCAACCTTATCATCTTTGTGAAGATACCAGTGGGTAACACTGTCAACTCTGGTCACCACGCCAAGGCAGTGTCCTCTGGTCAGACCTTGAAGTAAAAAAGAAAGAAAGGAAATAAATGAAAAATAAAGGCAATAAAGGGCTTGGAAAAAATGCATCCATGATGGGTACAACTTGCCTCCTACAAATGCACCCACAGACAACACCTGCCCTTGGTCTTACTGTGACTAGACATCCCTAGACCATATCACCTCATAAAGCATGGCTTCAATAATCTTCTGAGGAAAATTTCCATCTCTTGTGGGTATTATCCTAATAGGTTATTATGTTGGTCTTCTTCAGCTTTGTATAGTAGATCTGTGTAATGTCTTTGAGCTCTTAGATGATATGTTAGGGATCTCATGCATGTATCTTACAAATTTAATGATGAAATATGACTGACATTGCTATGATCCCAGGGACTAATGAGTCCATGGGGGGCATAGTCTTTGATGTGCAGGACCATACCCGGTGGACAGGTACCAGTGGACCGGTACACATAGGGATATGATTAGTTCGGATCTCCATGGGGCTGAAGAGCCCGTCAGATGGTTGCTGGGATGGCAGAGGCAGGACAACATTGTGATGAGCCATTGCACGAGAAAGAAGAAGGACGTCCTTACCAAGGACACTTTGGCAGAGCCCGACCTAGGGGGGATCACCCACTACATATGGGATGATTTCTTTTGATGGACAGGACGTCACCTGAGGTAGCTGGACGTTTTTCTGGAGCGTGTGGAAGTGTGTTGGAGTCATTTGGCATGTGTGGCAGCTTGGAGAAATCCCTATAGGGGCCAACGTTCTTCTTCCTGGATGTTGATCTTGCCCAAAAAGGGCCAACGTCTCCCTCAGAGGGGCCTGACGTCTCCCTTTTGAGCTCATCTTGTGACATTTTTAGCATTTAATGTGACAAACAGTGTAATATTGTTAGTCAGCCTTGTCGGCTGTTTTAAATGACCTATTTTGTAATTAAAGTTCATTAGGATGATATAAATAGAGGACGTTGCCTCTCATTTTTACATAACACAACTCACTCTCTTGTGAGAGAATCATTTTAGTCTTTTGTCTTGGTATTTTCCTCTTGGAAGTGAGGCGCTACTCTTGTGGAGAATCATTCTTGGCATTTTTATGGTGTTTTCTATCATTGGAAGGTTTACAACTAGGGTTTGATAAGCTCTTCATTGATTTGTAAGTGGATTTCTGATACAAAACTTCTTGAATGAATGGTTGTAGGTTAAATCTCTTTCATTTATTGTTACATTGTTATTATTTTGCTTAATCATTGAAACCCTAGGTAGCAAGTACACAAGTAGGTCCTTGCTATATGTCCCCATGATAGAAAACTTGTTTTAGCCATTGATTAAGGAGAATATAGCCTAGCCGTTGCTATACTAATTCCCATTTTTCTGAGTTAGATTTTGAACATAAGTTGAAGAAAGAAGACATCCTAGGCCTAATTGATTTTACACCTAGGGTTTTGACTTTTAGGGTTTGAAAGGCCTTGCCATTGCAATACTTTTCACCCCTAGATTTATGTTTTAAAGCTAGCCGTTTTTGCCAAGGATTTTATAAGGAAAGAGGGAGGAGCATGAAGCCTTGCTTAAGCAACACCGAAATGAGCCTCCTCCCCTTAGGGTTTCGACTCTAGGGCCCTGCCATTTGCAGAACCATAGAGCCTAACTCTCCCGTCCTTAGATTTAGATTCTCCTGAGACTTAGCCTTTGCTTCTGACTCCATAATACCCTAAGGCACTAGTCTATCTCTCCAACGTTGAGTTTATTCTGCCAAAACAAACCTTTCAAACTTTTCAAATTTGAAACCCTAACTAACCCTAACGTCTAACTAACCCTAGATTAATGATGACGTCATGCCTTGCTTGAACTCCTAGTTGATTAAAAACGTGTGGCTTAGTCATCTAAATGATAGATATTGAAGTGTTGATAATTTCCATTAGCCTACTTGCAAAACATCCACCTCTTTGTCTACCAAACTAACCCTAGAAGAAAGCTGACGTCATCCCTAGTAAGCATAGTGACGCAACAAGCTTATTATATGTGAGCATTTAATGATATTTAAAGCATTGTGTTAATTAAAGGATTAATCATTTCCATTGGATGCTATATCATTCTGTACTTATTGAGAAGTATTATTATAAGCCATAGCCTTTATTGCAATCATTGACTTCGTCAATAATTACTGTTATTTATGCTCATGTATATTAAATATTGATAGTCATTGACAATTGAAGCATTAACCACTATTTGCATGTATTAGTTTTATTGTTGCTTTGTCTCACAAACAGGTGCTTCTATTGCGGTATTTCTTCACTCTTGACTATCTTCTTGGCAGTAATCTGTGAAGGGAAAACTCACCTTGATCCTTTAAACCTTAGCCCCTTTCAAAACCCCATATTACTAGGGACATCTCCCTTGGGTTTATCCACCCTAAATAGAAAGAGTCCCCCATCGAGGTGACAGTGGGTGGGGAAGCTCCTGTTACGCCAGTTTGATCCTTACCTTTCAGTTGCCTGACCTAGACTACAAACTGAGCGATAACAATAACCATATATAGTTTTTATCACCCCTATTCTTATAGTTATAAATATTACGTTTCGTTTCTATAACCAATAACTTCTATAACTCCACTCACACTCATTTCCTTGTTTTTATAATTTTATTTTTTCTAAAACTACTTAATAAGATTAATTTGGTTTATATAACCCCACTTTTAACATTTTTTATTTTTATAATTTTAAATTTAATTTTTAAATTTGTAGAACTACTTAAGATTAATTTTGGTTTATTTTGTTTTAAGAAATTAATTTAATGATTTTAACTTTTTGTTTTTATAATAAAAAATATTATATATAATTTTTTTAATTCTATTTGATTTTCACAAGTTAATAAATTATGAAGTTCATTAATGTTGTTATTTTGTTTCTTTTCTTTTCTTTAAGAGATCAATGTTAGGTCATACTGTGTAGGAAGATTACTTATGTCACTCTAGAATCATTTGTTTCTTTTCTTTAAGAGATCAATGTTGGGTCATAATGTGTAGGAAGATTACTTATGTCACTCTAGATCCCCTTTCAAATATGGGTACCCTTCATCCTCTTGGAATGCTCAATGTTGGGCCATAATGTGTAAGAAGACTATCTATGCCACTTTGGATCCCCTCTAAAACAGGGGTACCCTCCATGAATCAAATATCCTCTTGGAATGCATAGGTCGGATTTCAAGAATGATAACACTGTTGTAGTTTGAAACTAAAATAGATTTGAATTATAATTTTGAGAGTCACTAAGAAACCAAATAGAATTGAAACTAAAATAGCTTTGAATTATAATTTTGAGAGTCACTAAGAAACCAAATAGCATGGGATTCGATTGATTTTAGCCATAAGAATGATCACCATAATCTAATTTTGCATCCCAAATAACAATTGGGAAAATGGATCTACAATTTAACTTATTACACAAGGAATAAGTATGGCTTTTCTAAGTGGTTTCTCTATATAACTATTAAATTAAAAATTCAAGGAAATTGCATTGGGGGTTGATTAATCTCTAACCTCCACCATTCTTGGATAATGGTATACATTGGATCTAAAGAGGGAAGCAAGTCTTGGACATGTAGTGAGAATGAATATATAAAAAAAAGGAGGAGAATAAGAAGAGACTTGTTTTTGCAAAAAGAGTGGTTCTCAAGAAAGATCTTTAGTGTCTAATGGTGTCTTTGTTTTCAATATTCCTTCCTTTGTTCTGGTTGAATCATATAGAATGAGTGGTCGATGGCCAACAACAAAAAATAAAATGAGCATGTTCTGCTGAGGTCGCTTGAAATGGGAGATTATGCCTCTGAAAATATGCATAAGTTGTTCATGTGAGCCTTATGCCTTCTACTTCGTAGAAAAAGGTGGATTTTTCCTGAGTTTATTCTGGTACTCATGTGACTCTAGTAGTAGATAATCCCCTTTGGCCTAGGCATATTCATAAATGGTTTCTACTACGACCACAACCACTTCAGAGGTTGGATGATTGTGCTACTGTTGAGCATGTGTCGCTGTGAGTGGCTCAGGATTTAGCATGTACGTTGGCCAGGAAGAAAACGAGGTATGGGGAACGAGTCCCAGAGAGAGCGATGAGTTCGAGAGGCCCTGGTGATGGGGATGAGTCAGAGGCGACGGTAGCTGGTGGTGGTGGTGAGACTGGAGAGGAGGAGAAGGGGATGGGTTTGGCCCCTGTGGAGCCATGGAAGACATTTGTTGCATCATGAAAATCATGTCATCTCATCTAAGATCTACTCACTCAAACACCATGACCATTCATGCTCATTCATGCCCCTTCACTCCCATTCCATTATAAATAAATCATAATTCCCCAAATTAAAACTGATCTTATTTTTTGTGTTCTTCTGTTGAAGATTAGGTTTTTGATGCGTCTGACATCTTTGTTTTTGGCCAGTCTAGAGTTGGTAACAACTGGGCCAATTATCGATTATGTGCTGGATGTCGTCAGGAAAGAGGTTGAGAATTCAATCATTCGACAACTTTCACTACTATGGCTTTGGAACCAGAGCTGAAGCAGGATATCATGGAAGACCTCCTAAGATTCTCGAGGAGAGAGAAGTACTACAGGCAAGTTGGGCGGGTGTGGAAGCGGGGTTATTTTCTCTACGGCCCCATTTTCTCTAACTGAAGAGGGAAGGATCTATCAGCGTGCATTTGGAGGGCAAAGTCTTGATTTTGGAAAAGGTCCTTTATCAGTTCCTCTGAATCTGGGTTTCATTTCGTCAATATGTAAAATCTTCACTTGTTTTGGCATGATATGTTGATGCACCAAACCTAGTAAACTTATTTTCAGGCATTTCTTTTAGTTTTGTTCAAATGAATTGAGTTCCTAATGCAGGTGGTCGGGCATATCATCGTGCTTGTGCTGTTGATCGAACTAGTCATGCTCTACTACACACACTTTATGGGCAGGCAATGAAACATAATACTCGGTTCTTTGTGGAATATTTTTCTCTAGATCTTATCATGGATGATAATGGTAAGTCTATAGGTAATTACATATTATTAGATGTTGCATTTTGCCCTTGGGTAAGAGCTAAGTCAAAAATTGTTTCAAACTTGTATGGTTAGATCCTTTTACTGGCTACTGAAACTATTTATGTGTTATTAACATCTTTTATTTTTCAACTCCCTGCAATCTTTTTGTTCATTATGATTTAGTTCAGGTATTCAATAATTATTTCCATATTTGTTGAAAAGAAGATGCCTCTTCATGCTCTTCATTTATGTTTCTTATGCAATGTTCTTTGTAATGGAAAAATATTATTTTTTTCCTTTTCTTGGGAAGCATCCAATGAAATTATTTTGTTGAGGATGAACCTAGAACAATATGTGCTAAATTATTGAGCCATAGAATTTGTTAACTATGCATAAATAATGTGAAACACTGAATTTATTCAAATCAATGCATTGTTGTCAAGCATCAAGCATTCATCTCAGATTTGTTTTCCATACATAGATAATTGTTTGTCTTTTGTTATTGCATTGGTTCTCTATACATCAGTGATTATTCACCACATTGTTTCCTGTCAATTTCAGGTATCTGTCAAGGAGTGCTTGTTCTGAACATGGAGGATGGAACAATACATTATTTTCAAGCTCTATCCACAATTTTAGCCACAAGGGTAATTGGTTTGTTTATTGAATTGAACTCATATTTAATGAACTACTGAAGCATCAACCTTTTAAAATACTTCCTTTTGTGTATACCCTCACAAATATCTATATTGTCATCTTTGCAGGGCTATGGCCGTGCTTATTTCTCTACGACTTCAGCTCATACATGCACTGGAGATGGAAGTGTTATGGTTGCATGTGTCAGACTGCCTCTACAGGTCAATGATTATGTTTTTAATTTTAAATACTTGTGATGAAAAGATGATAAATACTGAATATACCATTTTTTACTTGACTCAAAACATTTTCCTTTTTTTTAGGATCTTGACTTTGTCCAGTTTCATCATATAGGAATATATGGTTCAGGTTGCCTTGTCACTAAAGGTATTGACTTCCTCATTGGATTACATTTGTTTGCAGACTTCATTGTCATTAAATGAAGACTGATGGCCCATGAAATCAATAGCATATTAGTTATATAGTATAGAACTTCATAGCATGCTTCCGATTGAATTAGTAATGTGAATTTAGACGATGCAAGGCATAACCAAATTTCTTCTCTAGGAAAATACTCTTCTTATGTAGGTTATAGATAATGGAAATGCATCTCAATCATTGATTGTGTTAATTAATAAATTCTAGTTTGGTTTCTTTAATTTGTCAATAGCTAAGAGAATAGAGGAGTTAAATCCTATGGGCTATTTAATACAAATCAAAGATAATAGTATTGGAAGTTTTCTAAGAAGAGGTGGCGATGGTGTCCCCCTTATCAGTGCTTGCATAGAGTAGTTGTAGCAGGGCTGAGCAGTCCTTTCCCATATTCTACGGGTTAGTTTGGAGGCGATCTCAATAGAACCAAATACCCTAAGGGTTGTTTTGAAAATGCGAAGAAGAATCCAAGATTAGAAATCACCTCAACATGGGTTGGGGCCCACTTGGGGGATATATATCATATGAAAGACTATGCGTAGCTCTATTTGTTATGGGGATATGGTCTCAAAGTGCACCCTATGCTTGTGGATTTATGTTAAGTGCTAGGTTAAAAGGCTTCGTTGATATCAAGCATTGTGTTAAAGGTTTCTTCATAGCCATCTTTACACATGCCACACACTAAAGATTGTGAGTGAATCTTTAATGGGGGACCATACTTCCTCAACTCTTCTGGTCTCCATTTGAGGTATTGGTACAAGAAATTAAACCATGCTAAGGAGGGGTTTTGCAAGGCACTAATGTCAATACGACTTTATTTGCTTCCATGGGAATTTTGGAACGAGGAGATTCCCGAAGACAATGACAACGTGCTCAGGATATTCATCAAAATCTCCAAAGTAATTAAAGCAAAAAAATGCACCTCACATGCATGGATCTACGTCCTCACGAATCTTTCTAACCCCGATGTCTGAATCCATAAAGTTAGTATCCCAAGATGATGAATGGACTTTTCCATTTTTAAAAGTTTATACTTTTAGCAAGTGTGGTGTACATGTCGGTATATAGGTTATGTTTCATATGGATGAGGTTGCTTTTCTTCTTTCATATAATTTCTATTTATAGGTGTGGCTATTTTTAGCAGCACCATGCCTATTAGCCTTTAGGTTCGAGAAGTTGGGAATTGTTCTATATTTGAGTGAGTTTCCTACTATTTTTTAGACACTACAACTATTTTTAGATACTACTATATTTGGATGCATGCATGATCCATGGTTAAGCTTTTCTCTTCTTGGAAGTCAAGCTATATCAATTTTTTGCTAGAGAAATTTTACCTGTTGTGTTTTTTTTTGGAATCTTATCCTTGGTTTGTTTTTTGGAACCTTATCTTGTCTATTTTGAGTGAGAAGAGGGTGCTCCACTTGAGAGTTATTTTCAGTAGTTGTGACGTTATTCTTGGTGATGTTGGTTACCTAGCTTGGGAGTTTTGTTCTCATCTTTATCTTATCCAGTTTGAGTGCTATTTTAGGAAAATCTAGGTATTGCATGTTATTATTGTAAGAGATAGTTGAGGTTATTTCGAACAATGTTTTATCATATATTCAGCTTGACTAGTGTGCCTTTCTAGGAGATTATTATGTGCATATGGTGGTTATTCTATGCAAGTCATCTTCTATTTGTTGGTTGACTCATGGTGTACTAATGGACTTTGACGCATCAGTACTCAATGCTTTTTAAAGAGATTCAATGTTTTCTTTTATCTCTTTTAATACAAGATAAGCATGGTGCACTACTTGGAGTTTCTTTGTGCTTTTCGAGATAGATTTTCATGAACATGTTGGGAACTTTCTCTTGACTGACTTTCTTGTTCATGGATGAGGATTAGACCCACAAAAACTAGGTGTAATCTTCTGGACAAATTTAACATGCTTTTAGGGTTTTTGAGGTGATGTTTCATGGCACATATTATGGGTCTTAGATACTCTTGGATAAGTTTTTGGATGGTTCCTCTCTCATCTATAAGTGAAGGAAATTTCAGAGAGATAGGGGGATTAGTTATTTTTTAGGCCTCCCGCTTCTTGCACTTGCACTTCAGTATTCCACATTCTACTCCCTCTCAAGTCAAATTGTAGAGTTCATTTGACAGTTGGTCTGAACAGGATTATTCAACAGTATACAACCCACCCACTATAATTTAAGAAAAACATCTTTCTTTTCCAACATATATACCTTGGATTATGTTCGGCGTTCCCTTCCCCCGTTTAAGGGGTATGCTAGTTTATGATTTATTTATTTGTAATTGCAAAGTTTTGTTATCATAAAGTTAATTTCTTTCTCTTTTGTCAATTGGGTTTAGTTTGGATGGTTGTGAGGAATGATTGTTATTCTCTCTATCTGAGTTCAATTCCCATAAATGACATGTTAAACTCATAATGAGTATGTTGTAATGGCTTCCAACCTATGTGTATTGGAAAATTGTCTTTGATTCAATTGAATATTAATATAGATGTGAACTCATTGTTTTCTCCTTATTTATAAGTATCCATGATTGAAAACCCCTTAAATGAGGTGAAAAAACATTGTAAATAGAAAAAATTGGACTAATAAATAAATAGAAACAATCTCATCATGTACAAAATAAAAATAAGAAAACAATTTAGAATTAATAAAACTTGTATTAATTGTAATGACAATAAATTAATAAGAAAAAGAAAAAACTGAAATCCATATTTTATTTATGTTTACATTCAATCATTTTAAAATTAAAATATATATATTTAAAAATTAAAAATAATTAATTAATTTTAATTAAATAAAATATAAAATTACAAATTTTAATATAAAAAATTTTGAAAATTTGATTGAGTATGGGTATTAGGTATATATATATATACATATATATATATATATATATATATATATATATAAAGAGGCCTCTTTCCATATTTCTATATATATATATATATATATATATATATAAAGAGGCCTCTTTCCATATTTCCTAATTCCCATTTTGAGTTGTATTTCTTAGGTTTCCACGTTGATATTGATAAGATTTAGATTGATGTTTTCTTTACATTCATATTTTTTCATTTTTTATAAAATTTATAATAGAAGGTATGAATTTCAAAAGAATATTAGTTTAAATCAGAAACTATGAAAATGATTTCTTAATATAATGTAATATGATATAATATTTTATTTATTTATTGTTTAGTTTTTTAAAAAATTATGTATAATATCGTTTCGAAAATGATTTTTTAATATAATGTAATATGATATAATATTTTATTTATTTTTTTAATTATAAATATTTTTTATTATTTTTTTTAATTTATGTATAATATCATTTTTGATTTCTTAATATAATGTAATATGATATAATATTTTATTTTTATTTTTATTTTTTAATTATAAATATTTTTTAGTTTTTTAAAAAATTATGTAAAATATCTTAATATAGTTTGTTTTCTTAGTTTTGATTTAAAAGAGATGTTACTTTAGATGTTTGTTTTCTTAGTTTTGATTAAAAAGAGATGTTACTTTAGATTCAACATTTCTTAGTTGTTTGTTTTTATTGATAATTGATTGTGATAAGTTTAGACATCTATGTGGTTCTATAAATTGTGATGAGCATTGATATTTCCTTGTTAATGATTAACTTAGTATTGATATTTTTGAAAATATAATGTAATAATGATTAAATTTGATAATTATTTAGTATGGTTAATCTTTGTAATGATGTGAGTGATATTATACACACTTGTTGAATAATATGCATATCGATGTACTTACTTGTTATGAAGTCTTTAATATATGATAAAGATGATGCATGTACATTGGCATTATTGGAAGGATTAATCTATCACATATTGAGACACTAATGAAAAGATGGGGAAACACACTTAAAGGAAAAGGAAATGGTGTATGTATTGATAAGGATGACCAAGATATTCTAGAGCTTCGGAAGCCTTAAGTAAGGGGAAAACTTAAGAAAATGACCTCTAAAGTTAACAAGGGTAAAAGGGCTAAGGGGAAAAAGTTGTAACTTATTTTTACCTTATTCTTGACACTTGTAATTTCACTCTCAAGCCCAATTTTTCCCTTGCTTGAGAAGGGGGAAGGCCAAGAGCCAAATATTGCAAATGATGTTCCACTTGGGAAGGATTACAAAAGGATTTCCTGCCTTAGAGCGGGTTGATTGGTCTAAGAGGGTATGTACTGAGGTTTTACCATTTTTGTGCAAGAAATATGTGGTTTTGAGTTGTGCATGGTAGAGTAGAATATTGGTTTCTCTACCTTGGTCTGAGTGGACTAAGAGGCTAGGAGTGTACTTCCCATTTATGGGGGTATTAAGGCTCATATTGTTCTTAGCTACTTGTGTTATACTTTTGGGCCCTTGGGATGCCATTATCAAGTGTGATTGTGTGCACCAGGGTTGAGGGTGGCAGTAACATCATTGTAGAGGGGAACCACTTCTAAGTGTTGTTGCAATCACCAGGGGTGAGGGTTGTAGTAAGACCCATGCACACCATATCTTGAGGGATTTGGGGGCATTGTAGACTAGGAGCCTCTCCTCCACATTGAGGTTGATCATTGGGCGCTTGATCTATGATAATCCTTTAGGAGTTGTGAATTATTTGTAGAGAGTTCATGTGTGCCCAAAATTCTTTACCTCATTGAGATTGAGTCCTACTTAGGGGAAACACCTGTGAAGGTAGTGTTGATCAAAATTCGGTCACCTCAATTTCCCAATCTTGGAATAAAAGAAAATTTGGCATCAAAAGAAGGAAACTTTGAATGATCATAAGCTCATGGCATAGCCCTCGGTCTTAGCTTTGTCATGCATTTTACAGATTAATATCTGATTCTGTGTGCTAAAGATATCCATGTTTTTGTTTAATCGCCCAAAGAGCACTTCATCCATGTGAAACAAAGCTAATTTTTCTTGGAACCACGATCATTGTCTTGGAACCACATTATTTTCTTGGAATTATTGAAACTATGTTCTATTTTCTTGAGACCACACTATTTTCTTGGAACTTCTCTCATTCTCTAATTTTCCATACTTAAACTTTTTTTATCTCTTTTCTTTCTCTCGTCTCTTATACGACTTAGACTAAGACTTAGTCTATTTCTTATTTTCCTCTTCTAGTCTTACTCTTCTCCTCTCTTATATGACCTAAACTTAGTCTATTTCTTATATTCTTCTCCACTCTATACTCCTCTCACACTCTCCCATACTTAAAATATTTTTACTCATCCCATGCCCCTTTACTCACTACACTCCCTCTCCCCCTCTCGTTCTTTTCTATACTCATAAGTTTTCATACTTCACTTATCTCCCCACTCCACCTCTCACACATCTGACTGACCCATTACATGTAGCCATTTTCTCGTATTTCATCACTTCCATGATATTCACCGCGAGTTTAGATGTACCCTCCATACCCGCGACCTCCTCTACCTCCATCCATTTGTTTCTTTGTACCATTTATTTCTTCTCCCACTTTCCTTCTCCTCTCACCCATCTCTGATTCCCATATGTTATAACCCTAATTTGCACCAGACATGCATACCTAGCAGTAGACCATCTTACTTACTATTTTTGCCAAGCCAATACTGAAAATCTCTTCTTAAAAACCAAATTTTTGAAGATGTACGTGCCCTGCACCACTATTGCCTGCGTATGTACGCTAGTTGCACCATTACTGCTCACGTACGTACGCTAGATGCACCATTATAGCCCACGTATACCCACAAAAGTTGTAAAAAATAAAAAGTTGCAAGGGAATATGGGCATTTGGGTAGTTTCTTAACCAATTGATCGCCCATAGCCCGTCACCTGACCGAATAACTATCTTTTTGGCATATAAAAAGAGGTGTTGGGGTCCCATTCCAAGGAGATGCATGAAAGTAGTGAAACTCTTCCCATTTCCTAATCCCCCCTTGCCCCAAGAATTTGCAGCCACATTGTGAGTTTGAGCCAGAATTCCCCATTCTTGGCCTTTTTCGTCATCCATAAACCTATGCCTATTCTCTAGTGAGAAGTGTGAGAGAAGAAGGATACGTGGAAACAATTGGATCTTGGTGAAGAGGATCCTAGGACCGGGTTCAAGGAGCAGTTGTCGATCTCATTTTGTAAGTGACTTTGTGAGATTAATATAAAGAAGTATTTTTGTCGTCCCGCCATACGATGTGTTCAATCTTTATGTTTGATTTACACTTTGTTATGACATCTAATCCACTAATTCATATATAAAATGCATGTTCGTAGTCTCTTGTTTGTCTTTTGGTGAATGCAGGTCAGCCTTGGGAGGATATTTACAGTCGAGAAGCAATCAAATGCATTGGGATCGATATCGGATCCCTATACTTTGTACTTTATACATGAATGTGGGGTTTTGTCAGGATAGTTGTTAAAAATAGGAGACTTTAGACGGTTAGCTCTGCCTGCACTTTAGAACCCTAGTGTAGTCTGTAGGGGGGTTTTCCCACTATAGCAGAATTGGCGACCGTACTGGGGAGCCTCTAGGGCTTTTAGGGGATTTTTGTTTTGGGTATTTTTAATTAGTTTATTTACTATTTTTTGAGTTTCGGTAAGTTTTTGTGTCTTTAAGGAATTCTGGTCTTCCATACCAGTACTCCTTGCCTATGCTTAACTATTAATATTTTCTTTTTAGAGAAGTCACAAAGGTGTACACGGCTTGAAGTGGGTTTGCACACGTACATACGCGCCCTATCTTTGGACAACCCACATACATACACATGATGTTGAAGTATTAGTTGCGTGCATGTATCAAGAAAATATTTTTTAAAGAAGAGGCAGTCATCCTCTTCCCTGAATGAAGCCATACTTCTCAGGGGTTTTCTTGATCTAGCCCTAGTCTTTGTTTTTTTACATTCTTTGGCTTAGGTTTGACGACAGTTAGCTTTTCTTTGTGAAGATTTCTTGTGTTTTCTTGATTAGGGTTTTTCTTTGATGAGTCTGTGAGTCTTTTATGTTTTAGCCTTTATGGTTCTTTTAGTGACTCCCTGTGATCCGCAGTAGACCTAAAGTTAGTTTCTTGGGTCTTTTCTTGTCTTTACTTTTCCCTTTTTTATTTTCTTTAGAAGAAAAGAAAAAAATTCATTTTCAAGTTTCTTATTTTGAAGCACACAAAAAAGGTTTCAGTTTCTTGTTTGGTTAAGTAGTTAGGTTAGTTATCTTTACTTGTCGAGAAGAAGAGTGCTTTATTAAGTTCTTTACTGAATACTTAGGACTTTAAGTAGCTCACAGTCGAGCGAAATTCCTTTTTTAGTTTTTATTTTAAAATATCTTGGAAAGAAAGTTAGTTAAAATAGTTAGTTAAAGAGTTTTCAATTGACAAAACTTTTGAAAAAGAAGTAATTTTGTTTCCAACATTTGTTCTTCTCTTTCGTCTCTTAAAAAACACCATCAGTTTCATTTCCGTTCCTTTGACTTAATATAAACCACTTAAAAATAAATCTTAATTACAATTAATCATATTTTCATGTTTGTAGGGTCCATCAACTAGAATAGGCTAGAGCCTTGATTTAGGTTGGAGAGGAAACTCTTCAAGGCTACAAAACAAACATAGGAGTCTGTGTTAGGGAGCAAAAAATTCCAATAATGTGGAAACTGCCTGGGACCCCCCTCTAACACAAGGGCTAAACATGAGGTTGCGTGTGGAAAGGTAGTGGAGATAACCCCTCCAAAGTCTGACCAATCGTAGCAGAGGAATGCATATAGATGACTTATCTTGGGATTACGTTGATCACATTTTCCACGAAACTTCGTGGGTCTTGAATCTATTCGAGGTCCTCAGTCGTCTTTAGGAACACTTGCTTTCGATACCCTCGATAGGTTTCAGGCTTCATACCCTGCTCATTGTGGTCCACTCGACTGTCGACTGTACCCACCTGGTAGTTGTTCACGATCTGGAAACCTAGTTTCCTTTGATTGTAGGGACTTACATAGGTGATTGTGGGGGTATACCGCAGTACTTAGGGAAAACATCAGGCCACACTTTGCAGAGTATACCTGGAGGGTGCTTCCATGTTCAAGTTTCATTTGCATCGGTAATTTTATCTAGTGTTGGTTGTTGTAACTTCTCTTCCAACGAGTAATAGTGGTTTTCTTGTTTCATATCATAGGAATTTTTTTTAGTGTGTGTTTGGTCTTCAACGTTAGAAATCCCTAGTGTGTTGTTGATCTTCTCCTACAGTGGAAGATCAAGAGCTCTGTTGGTCGCGAAGGCTTTTGGTCCTGTCATCGGTAAGTTTGGAGCCACCCCCGCCACCACGAAGGCGAAGACTTTACCAGGAAGGGTCATTTGAGGTTACCGGGCCACAAGAAACTGTACCCGAGCCAAATCCGAGAGGAGAACATTCGTTTCCGAAGGAACTGACTATTTTTTACCTTGGAGCGGAAGCTCTCGGTCCGTATAACCCTCTGATCACTGACTTGTCGGTGCCACTTTTGATACAACTTTCCCCCCAAGGGTAACGCATCACGAGTGTTATATAGTCCTGCAAGCAACGATGGAAGCAAATTATGCTACTTCATCGGGGAGTCCTCATACTCCCTCTACGACTGCCACAACTGGGGGCGCTCCACCTACTAACTCACCTTCACAGGTCTAGGCCACTATGGTCTCGACCACCTCTACCTCGGGCAGTGGTCTGAATCCATCCATGGAAGTGATCACTACACCATTTACGCAGAGTGCGATGGGCCCTCTGTTTTCATACAGGATGCCCAACTTTGACACGAACTCAGTCCTCACCTACTCCACCCTATAGACCATGGGTCTGGGGGAAAGGAGCTCAAATTCTCCTCTGTAAGGGTCTATAGGGGGCACTTCATGCCCCTATAACACTTTCCCTTACAGCGGGGGTCATATACCTCCGTTGTCCCCCTCTCTCAATGGTGCTCCTCAGAAACCTGCTTGGATGAACATGAACTACAACTCGTTTGGAGCAGGTAGTCAAGGACCTTCTTCCAGTACCACACTGGTGGGTTCTTTGTCGTTCTCTTTGTTCGACGCATTTGGTAACAATGTATTCTCATCAAATGCCATCTCAGTTGGGAGCAAACCTGGTTTTGGATCACAAAATATTGCACAGGGTACTATTCCTACATAGGGGGCACACACTTCCCAAGGACCTTGGAATACATGGAAGGGATCAGTTCCCTTGTTAGGGATGTTGACCGGGGGCAACCCCTTCCATGGTCAATGGAACCTTAGGAAAGTCTCATGACCTGTGCCCGTTGGATCGGCAAGGAGCAACCCTTTCCAAAACCTTTGGAACACTACGTCAGGAGCAATCCCTTCTCAGCCCTCAACGTCCTACTACGGGAGTCAATCAATGACTTCTCAACAAGCACAACATCTGAATGTTGGACTAGGCCATGGTTTTTACCAAAACCCAAGCCAACAACCTAACTTTTTTTGGCAACCTGGTGCCAGCCAAATCCCAGGCTCCTATCCTCCTATACATACTCAACAACCTAAGCTACCATTTCTAGCAACTTTGCATTTGCCAGACTTGTCAATATTATTGAATGAACCAATCTATCATGATCCACATTGGCTTTCCATGCCGACCAAGTTTCCCTCGAACATTCTAAAGTTCGAAGGCAATCCTAACAAAGATCCAGGCGATCATGTGACCACTTTTAATCTATGGTGCTCGTCCAATTCTTTGAGGGACGACTCTGTTCAGTTGCGTCTGTTTCAACGCACTCTTATTAGGAGTGTCGTGAAATGGTACATCGAGCTCAATCGCTCAACATACTCTACTTTTGGAAAATTGGCAATGGTTTTATTAAGCCATTTTCAATTACCTATGAGATACAACATTGGCAGTACATAATTTCTGGCCAACTTTGAGCAAACAAAGGTTGACCATATCTCTGATCACATTCGAGAATGGCAGCGCCAGAAGAGTTTTATTGAAGTACCAGTTCCATCAACATTCCTGCTAGAATGGTTCCTTAAGTATTTGGTACCCCAACTATCTAAGGACGTATCAATGTTGGGGGTCTTTTCAGAGGAAGAAGTGATAATGAGAGATCAACAACTAGATATGATTTAATCTCGATCTGGTTTGATTTAAAAAGTTTTTCTAGATGCACCATGGTCTATTCTTGATAAGACCAGACATAAGTCTGGACTAAATGTTGACGACATTGTTGGTTCAGCACAAGCAAAGCCCATTGATCCATTGTCAAACCAATTGCAACAATTGTCAATAAAACAGACAATGGCCAGCCCAACTCCTAGTTCGGTTTCTCCCCCTGCTCTGACGTCGAATTTACACAGTGTGCAATTGACAAATCGAAAGGCCAGCCAACAGGCTGAAGGGAAGAAAAAACAGTGAAAGAAGGGTAAGGGGGATAAGAAACCCACCAATAACACTGGCAGGGGAAACACAGAGAGAAATAATTCAAAGTATCCATGCAACCTCTGAGTGGAAGACCACCCAACTCACTTGTGCCCTCGACTTGCGAAGGCCCAAAATTTATTGGCACATCAATAGCCTGCAGTGTTAACGAACCCATTCCCTCATGGGAAAAATTTAATTCAAGCCACTATGAACATGGATGGGGGAATTTAGGGACCCCCTTCATCATCTAGCAATCCCTCGACTTCGAATGTATATATGTTGAAAGGTGATGCTCATATAGCTACTAGGACACATGATTATGGAATGCCAAACACTTCTGAGAGGGGAAAAGAAGCCAAGAACCCATCTGTCCCTCTCTAGATTGAGAGAACAATGGGTGAGACAATGACATGCATCTCGAAAGGAGTGTTAAAAAAGGCTTCAAACAATCCAAACGTGAGGGTCGTCAAGAATTACTCTATGGTGGAGGATTTGTCACAAACCCCTTGTGCGATGTCTGCTTTGGAGGTGCTCCAGAGTTGCCCTTCGTAGAGAAAGGCTCTGCTAGCTGCCTTAGGATCTGCTGAGACATGTAATCCGGGAACTATCATGTTTTATACAACCGACTTGAAGCCTCATTTCCCATACCACGTCGCTTTTCAGATAGTAGTGACTCACCCCACGAAATCGTCTATCCAGAATATTTTCCGTAGGGTGGTTGATGAGGGCGCCTTGACATGCATGATGTCGTTGGCATGTTGGAAGGCCATTGGCCAACCTGTTTTGTCTCCTTTACCTACTCTTCTTACGAATTTCGATGGTCGTTCTTTCAGACCACACATAATCATTCCTTCTTTCCCCGTGCAGTTAGGACGGAAGACCGTGTGCGTCGAAATTGAAGTGGTCGATGTGCCTCTCAACTACAAGCTCATATTAGGAAGGAGTTGGACATATGCCATGCATGTTGTGGTCGCAACATTTTTTCAGCTCTTGATGTTTCCACACGAGGGTCAAATCGTGACCATTGATCAATTGTCTTTCTCCAAGCCTGGCCCTTCATCGGGGGCATCCACGGTCCCGATGATTGATAACCCACATCCTAACATCGTCAACGTGGGGGTTGGTTTGTGCCCACCTCTCATGGGTACTTTCGATTACCCGCCTCCTTCTAGCGATGTCAAAATGATATTGGTTGTCCCCGACCAGCCAAGGGATGAAATATTTCCAGTATCGTCATTCTGTATGACTTACTTTAACGATCTGTGGACTCTTCCTTCCCCATCATCCACGATGGAAGGGACAGGTCACCATCACATGTCCATGCCCTTGTCCACAACATAAGTTGTGTACTCTATAGTCTAGCAAGCTTCAGCCGACCCCGATTCGACTCCTGCACCGGAGTTAGATCCAATTCTCGAGCCTGCCTGGGCTCAAGGTGTAAGTTTTAAACCTGTGAAGTAAAGAAATGCATATGGATTCTTAAGAAAAACAAAATTTAATCAATGGCTCATTCACATAGTACACAGAGATTTATACTGAAAACCCTCAGCCGAGAAAACCTTTCTTATATTCATTATATTGAATTTCACCATTCACTATACAATATATATGCAATTTTTTTAGGTATTTCGTAGATACCAAAACCCTAATCCCTTAATCCGGGATTAATTTACAAAACAGCTAAAAATAGAAAAAACCGCCCAAAAACAATTTTGGGGGGCGCTGCCCTGAACACTGCGCATAACCAGGGGGGGGGCATACCTTCCCCCCTTGGGACCCCCCTAGGAAAGTGCCCGGTGCAAACGACATGAATGGAGCACTAGTACGAGGGATTGTCAAATGCAGTTGTCATATCTGACATGCCCACACACACACATGCAAAGAATATAACACATACCCAACACAAGGTTCCCTTTCCACTACTGATTCCTTAGACTTTGTGTTTCCCTCTGACGAGGAGATTTTAGAGGCGTTGACTGGTTCGGACAGACCCTGGGATGATCTCCATCACAGATCATACTTTCTCCTAGAGTTAAGAAGAATAGAGGCAGGAGAATTTGTGTTGACTATGACTAGAGATAGGTCTTGTCCTATTAATCCTCTGGCTACACACGTAGTTTATGCCGAGGGTAATATGGAAAACATCTCTAAAATGATACCTATTGATATCTCCAGAACCCATGGCTTTGTGGAGAATGTCTTCATCAGATTGGACTATTCCCCTAATGAGATTCAAATCTATACAAATTTATTTAAAGAATTCCGCGATGGTTTTGCCTGGTCTTACGAGGAAATGCCAGCCATTGATCCAAGAATCGTTGAACATGAAATCATGAATTAACCTGACTCCAAGCCAGTCCGGTAGAAGCTTCGTCCAGTTAATCCTCAAAAAGTAGCAACTATTAAGGATTAAGTAGAGAAACTTCTCAAAGATGGTTTCATCTACTCCGTCCAATTGACTCAATGGGTGTCGAATCTCGTTCCAGTCAACAAAAAGCAGGGTAGGATTCACATATGTACGAACTTCTGTGACTTGAACAAGGCCTGTCCAAAGGATAATTTTCCCACCCTATTTATTGACCATATTGTCGATGAATGCATAGGCTGCGAGGTCTTTTCTTTCATGGATGGTTTCTCGGGATATAATCAGATACAGATTAAACCCGAGTACTAGCATAAAAAAACTTATATTTGTCGATGGGGTACATTTGCTTATCGGAAGATGCCTTTTGGACTGAAAAATGTTGGAGCCAATTTTTAGTGGGCCATGTCTTTTGCTTTCCATGATCTCAAACACCTATTCGAGGCTTATCTCGATGATTTAGCATCACTATCTCGTAAGAGAGCTAATCATCCCACACACCTCCGACTTATCTTAGAGCGATGTCGCTACTATTAGATTCTCTTGAATCCAAACAAATGCAGCTTTTACGTGACGTCGGGTCGTATGTTAGGTTTCAGAGTTTCAACAAAAGGGATCATGGTTGATCCTTTAAAGGTTTAGGTGATATTTCAGTTGCCTCCCCCATGCACAGTCTCTCAGACTCAGAGTTTACAAGGAAAAGAGAACTTTTTATGGTGTTTCATCGCAAACTATGCCGAAATCACAAAAGGGTTCATGCATTTACTAAAGAAGGACGTTCCTTTCCATTAGGAAGAAGCCGCTTAGATTTCTTTAGAAGCATTGAAATAGGCCCTCACATATACCCCCCTGCTTCAACCACCCAATTATAATAAATATTTCTTATTGTATTTGGTCGCTACAGAGTCAACCATCGACACGGTCTTGGTTCAAGAGGACGATTTTCTTGAAGTGCATGTGATTTATTACCTGAGGCAAGGCCTGGTTGGACTAGAACTCAACTAATCCCATGTTGAGAAACTTGCGTTGGCAGCAGTTCATGCTGTCCAACAGTTTCGTCACTATATCCTGTTTCACAAGACCACCATCATTGTCGTTGTGAATCCATTCCAATATGTGCTGACACGACACGTAATCAGTGGAAATATTAGTAGATGGATAGTTATCCTCCAGGAATTTGACTTGGATTTTGTTTCGACAAAATCCAAAAAGTCATTGGTATTTGCAGAACTCATCTCAGAACGTCTGGTTGAGTCAGGTGATGTTATAACCGAAGAGTCGCCTATTAAAGGAGATATGTTTTTGATCACATCTTTGAATCCCTGGTATGGAGATATACTACTCTATCTCCAGACTTTGAAGTGCTCCACTTCTGCTTCTCGTGACGAGTGTCGACGTATACGCCATCAGGCCAAGAACTACCTCATTCTCGAGGACATTTTGTATCATCGAGGTGTAGATTGCATCCTTCATCGATGTCTCATTCATGAAGAAGTGAAACTCGTGCTTAACGATAGCCACACCGGATCATGTGGCAGTCATTTTTCTGGGTTGGCAATAGCCCAAAATATTTTATGATCCAGTTACTATTGGCCAACGTTAATCAAAGTTTGCGTTGAATTGGTCAAGAAGTGCCACTCGTGTCAGATCTTCTCACGAAAGATGAGGGCACATCCTGCTCCCATGTTTCTTGTCATCACAGTTGGCCTCTTAACCAAGTGAGGGATTGATTATACTACATGCCACCCCCTTTAGCCAAGGGCCACCGCTATATCATTGTAGAAGTAGACTACTTCACCAAGTGGGTCAAAGCTATGCCGACGTTCAAGGATGATGGAGAGACAACATCTCTCTTCTTGTTTAATCAGATAATAGCAAGGTTCGACATCCCAAAGGATATTGTCACTGACCATGGCAATGACTTTCAAAACAAAATGATGTCTGGATTAACATCAAAGCTTGGGTTGAGGAAAGAACACTCATCACCTTATTACCCACAAGCGAATGGTCAAGTAGAAGCTATGAATAAGTCGCTCAAGACCATTCTACAACGAATGATCAATTCGACCAATTCAAATTGGCATTTGATGTTATATTCAACATTGTGGGCCTACCAAACATATGTAAAGACTGCCACCGATTTCTCACCTTTTCAACTTGTTTACATGTTAGAAGAAGTCTTGCCTATAGAATGTCAGATCCCATCTCTTAAGTTGGCAGTATAGTTATTTCCAAACACTTCACCGCTTGAGGAACGCTTATTATATCTCAAGAAGCTCGATGAGCAATGACGTGATGCAACCTTGGCTAACGAGGCTCACAAGAAAAGAGTCAAGTGTCAGTATGATCGGTCCATTCATCCTCGGATTTTATCCAAAGGAGACCTTGTCCTGGTCTATGACCAAGATAAGGATCCCCTGGGGGCAGGCAAGTTCAAACCCATGTGGTTCATACCATTCATCGTGAAGGAAGTTTTAAAGAAGGGTGCTTATCGTCTGGTTGACTTTGAAGGGAAAGCTTTAGCGAAGCCTAGAAATGGGCTCTACCTCAAGAAGTATTACTCGTAGGTGGGTCGCCTTGGGTGTCTTCTTGTACATATGTATAGTTCTTATACATTTTTAGTTTTTGTCTTTTTGGTCTTATGGACGTGTCATTTTGATGTCATCTTTTCACTGTGGCAGATGTCAAGTGAATCAGATGTGTTCGTTGGATTTGTGGACAGTGATAGACGACACACTCAGAGGCTTGCTTCTGCAGCTTGGGTGATTTTCACACCTCAAGGCTAGTTGTTATCTTTTGGAGGTATCTGTTTAGGTGACGCCACAAACAATGCCGCTGAATATAGTGCAGTAATTGAGTTGCTTCATGATTCCTTGTCACATGGTATCTCTCACCTCCGGGTCTACCTAGATGCACAATTGGTTGTGTCCCAGTTAAATGGGGTTTACCACATTTACAATCCTACTCTACATCGACGATTTCTTAGGGTACATCTCTTTGAACGTTGTTTTGATTACATTACGTATATCCATGTTCCTAGGAGATTGAATCAAATGACAGATACTCTAGATAATCAAGTATTAGATTGGCATATTTCACACATATAAAGAAAAGAACACACATACACATGTAAATACATTTGTAAATAAATGTAACCCATAAGACACACACACACACACACACACACACACACACACACACACACACACACACACACATATATATATATATATATATATATCGAAAGTATCAGAGTACATAGGTGGGTGCAAGCACCTCAAAAAATAACAAGTTTGGTATATAACTTGAGGCTTATGCCCTCAAAAATATAAAAAGAGTGCCCTCGACACGTAAACGATCCACTCTAAGCTAAGAAGGAGGCATGTTGGCCCTGCCATAGTGGAATACAACATTTGCCAAAGGCCGAAATAGCTGGACCCAAGTCCGTGGCACCCCAACAACATGAGGCTGCATAGATGGCAGGAGATCCTCAATCTCAGCCATAGGCATAGTGTGAGTGAGTGAAGATAGGTTCTGCTCCACCTGTCTCAAAACTCTCTTAGCCTCTCCAATCGGAGGTACACCTGCTGCTGCTGCTGGTCCGACGGCTGCTACTGCTGCCTCGGGTCATGGACGGCGCCTGATCTATGCAAAATTAGCTAGATGCACTGATCTCACATCTGTACATAACAAATACATAGTTGTCGGGTGCTCTGATACACATAAAAATGATATATATAAAAGAAATAAAAAATTAAAAAACTTTTAAAGAAAAAACGTACCTAACTCTCCTCGCTCCGCTCCAAGAGGTACGAGAATGTTAGGATCTCTGGATAAGTTGATCCCGGAATAGGTTTAGTCCTCTATATCCAGAATCTACCAAGACCGCCAGTCGAAAAATGTATCATCAAAGGCCTCGATGGTCCTCCCTCCCCCCTGTTGTGGCAACAATGTTGCCCACCTGCACATTACTGGGAAGGAGGCCACATGCCCCCATATAGTCTCTCAGGGACTAAGACTGGGTACACTCTTAAAGAAGAAAGAGAAAAGAACAGTCTCGAACCTGAAGTTCTTGTTTTTTTTTCCATGACACTCTATGAGTTGTCTCTTCATGCACTTTAGCAGGGTTGTACTCCAATCGAACACTCATGAATTTAAGCACTATAATGCACAATGCATATGCACCTGGGAGGCCTGATGTAAAGTCGAGGATCCAATTATCCACCCAATAAGAAAAACTATCACTTTTAGTGATAGGTTGGTGATTTTGTGGATCGTTACATGGGAACCCACTTTATCTATTCCAGCCTTGTAGTGTTGCTCGATCAATTCGGAAATGTTGTGTGGCCCAGGAGGAAAAGAACAAAGGTTGACTGGTTCACCTCTCCTTGAGAGGCCAATCAGGAAGTAAATGTCCTCAGTCGTTGGAGTCAATGACTACCCCTCGAGCATAAAATCCTCCACATCCGGGTGCCAGTAATCCACCAAGGCATTCAACATCCTGGGTTGTGCCCACATGAGTGGACACCAAAATAATTTCCACAACCTACATTGTTTTAATGCTGCGAAAACAACAGGGTCTTCCATGATCATTGAATCAATGTCTTCATGCTCTCTCTCTCTCTAATGGACATACATCCTACAAAATGACAAGTTCAAAGGAGATTCAAATGATGCATTTTAAAAAAATTTCATATGTTGGAGGATGTACGCGGGTTGTATTGAGGACAGTCGTGTATGTACATGGGCAAAATTTTCACTGACTGTGTGCATATGCGAGTTGTTCTTGGACAACCCATGTACACGCAGGGCCAAACGTTTTAAAGGTATGAGCCCCTCCAAAAACAAAAAGAAATGAAAAAAGGAAAATTAGGAATGCAAGAGGGACTAGATTGTACTTACTGGGTCCAAACGGAAGTTTGTTTCGTCCACTGAAGCTCCCGGAATCAACTTCTTTCACAAAGGGGTGTTTTTGGCTTTTTGGTCAATTCTCAATTTGCAATGGTGATAATGAGCTGCCAACTTCTATTTATAGATGTTTTTGGCCCTTTTTGTCATTTTTTGACCCCCGTTGTCGTTTTTCTGGCTTGAAAATCATGTAATGCAGTTCTTGAGTTTCTCATTGGATGTTACGATACACTTTACTTTTGGTTTGGAGAACTTGTTGGGAGTTGGGGCACTTTTATGGTCCTTTAGTGAAAAGTCATTTTTTCCAACTTTGTGCATTTAAGCTAGGTTTCCACCTCCACTTGTTGCACCTCGTTGTCTTTTTCACTTTACCATAGGATCGACCCCATCGAATTGTGACACAGAATCGTCATTGTTGCTCTAGGAGTGTCATAATTTAGTGGTAGAGCCTACCCTCACATGGATGCCCTAGGTAGATCCTGGTTGCATTTTGGTGTCCATGTCATCGCTAATGACTATAGGCTCAGGAGTCCTTTTCGTCTTGTCTTGATTACGAGTTTGAGCCTTCACATGTCTGATATGTTATCACTCTTGGCCTCACCCTCGGGACTCCCAAAAAAGAAACGGGTCTTCTTTTAAGCCCTTTTCAGAACCTCTAAACATGAAAAGATTGTAGAGCGATCTTGTTGCTCTTTACGCTCGCTAAACTAAAATTTGAAGGCACGTCTGTCTGACGGTAGTTTATCCCCTTTTCGGTCCGGATTTTCAATTGTACGAATAAAGGTATACTCTAGGAACTTCAGTTCTTAGAAGAGTATTCTCAGATATAAGTTTAACCCTTTTTTGGGCCCGGGGGACTAAATTTACGAAAAGGAACCCCCATGGAGTCCATAGTTAAGCTCTTTTCAGACTCCCTAAAATTGAAAATATCGTCGAGTGAGCTTGTTTCTTCACACTCGTTAAACTGGTCCAGAAGAACATCCATTATGGAGTCCATAGTTAAGTTATTTTCAGACTCCTTAAAAGTGAAAAGATCGTTGAGTGACCTTATTCTTTCACACTCGTTAATTGGTTTAGAAAAACATCTACTGGCATGAGTTTACCCCTTTTTCCGGCCTGTAGATTAAGGAGGAAAAAGGTACACCTCAGGATATTTGTCTCGCCGAGAGAGTTATCTTTAATAGATTTTATACTTTTTCAGGCCAAGGAGACTAAATCTAGAAAAAGGCAGCGAGTCCATAGTTAAGCTCTTTTCAGACTCCTTAAAATTGAAAAGATTGCCGAGTGATCTTGTCTGTTTCACATTCGTTAAAATGGTTTTGACTAGACATATTTTCGGTGTTATTTTATCCCTTTTTCGAACCGACTAGACTATCTTCAAAAAAGGTACCCCAGTGGAGTCTTCTTTTGCACTTTTTCAGACTCTCTAAAAATACCGAGCTTACCTTCTCTGGGCTCATTTAAAATTACATTGAAGGACGTTATCATTGTGTCCTGTTAATCACATTAGCATTTTTGCGTCTTTGGCCTAATGTCGGCTCCATGTGGCTCTCAATTGAGCCTTTGAAGCATGCCTTATACGCAAGCCTTGTAGCACTTTGCCTCTGTGTCTTGACACCTTGACCCATGGAGGAATTTTCCTGAGTGTCCTTTTCCTACACATGTTTCCTTGCTCTGAGCATCAGTTTGTTCCTTGCGCTTGGAACTAGTATGTTTGTGACACTCGTTCCTCCTTTATAACGCAACATTGTTTTATTCTTTTTCAAGCTTTCAAAATATTGAAAAAGACAAAAAAATCAAATATACCCCAAAAAGAGGAGGGGAAAAGTATTTTCTTTTTATGGCAGCACAATGAGTCGCCCTTGGACAAAGCACATTCTTTTGTTTGTTCGTCAAGCTCTGGGATTTAATATGACCTTGAAAATCTATTCTCGTAACATAGAGTTGTGTCCTCCTCTGTTTGGTTATTCTTCTAAACATATGGAGAGTTTGCATTGCCTCCTGCATCGCGAACTTATGTCAATGTCATGCTGCCTGAGTCTCATCTTTTCATCGTACTATTGTCCAAGGGAATTTTTACCCAACTTGAGTCAACCCTTCCATAGTTTGTCTCTTGTCCTCATGCCCAACCATCCCGAAAGTCCAATCAAAGTCTTTGTTCAAAATCAACGAAGTTCTCTACCTGATCACCAAGATCCTCTTGTATGTTCCCCAACAAGCCATCGAAGACCTCTAGGTAGTGAAGATGTACATTCACATTACACTCCTATGCGAGTTTATAAGATCTTGAAGTTGTTGCTTGAGCTCTAACGACCTCATCTCCAGCCATCGGGCGTCGTTAGCTTCTTGAAGATGGATACTATGCATGTATATCTTTTGATTTTGAGATGTAGATCCACTGTGTACTATTCGCGGATACACTTTATATAGTTATATGACATGGATCTGCAATGTATTTGATTGGCATCCATGATTTGTTTCATCTCGAGCATGGGTATGCCCGCCTCAGTGAAACAATTGTTATTTTGCAGATGGCACCTCCCGAACTCTGGTCATGAGCTCACTTGCTTCGTACACTGGTAAATATTTGTAATGTATTTCAGCCATCATATGCTCTTCTGACCTTGCACATTAGGGGGCATATGTTATAACCCTAATTTGCACCAAACATGCATACCTAGCAACATACCATCTTACTTACTATTTTTTCCAAGCCAATACTGAAAAGCTCTTCTTAAATTTTTTTTTTTTGAAGATGTACGCGCCTTGCACCACTACTGCCCATGTATGTACGCTAGTTGCACCATTACTTCCTGCATACATATGCTAGATGCACCATTACAGCCCGCGTATACCCACAAAAGTTGCAAAAAATAAAAATTTGCAAGGGAATACGGGCTTTTGGGTAGTTTTCTAACCAATTGACCGCTCATAGCCCATCACCCAACCAAATAACTATCTTTTTGGCATATAAAAAGAGGTGTTGGGGTCCCATTCCAAGGAGAAGCATGAAAGCAGTGAAACTCTTCCCATTTCCTAATCCCCCCTTGCCCCAAGAATTTGCAGCCACATTGTGAGTTTGAGCCAAAATTCCCCATTGTTGGCCTTTTTCCTCATCCAAAAACCTATGCCTATTCTCTAGTGAGAAGTGTGAGAGAAGAACGATACGTGGAAGAAGTTGGAGTTTGGTGAAGAGGAGCCCAGGACCAGGTTCGAGGAGCAGCCATCGATCTCATTTTGTAAGTGACTTTATGATATTAATATAAAGAAGTACTTTTGTTGTCCTGCCATATGACGTGTTCAATCTTTATGTTTGATTTACATTTTGTTATGACATATAATCCACTAATTCATATATAGAATGCATGTTTGTAGTCTCTTGTTTGTATTTTGGTGAATGCATGTCATCCTTGGGAGGATATTTGCAGTCGAGAAGCGATCGAACGCATTGGGATCGACACCGGACCTGGAGTTTAAGGTAGGACTGTCGGATCCCTATACTTTGTACTTTATACATGAATGTGGGGTGTTTTCGGGATAGTTGTTAAAAGTAGGATACTTTAGACGGTTAGCTCTGCCTACACTTTAGAACCCTAGTGTAGTCCGTAGGGGGATTTCCCACTATAGAACCATACTTAAACTTTTCCTAAGATTCATTCCACCCAATCATCTTACAACATGTGGCAACCTCTTATCCTGAGACACGTGGCGACGAATCAAATCATGACATGTGATAAATAATGACATTATGACACTAGAATCCTATGGCAACCTATCACACTATGACACATGGTGCTTACTGGGCGTTGACTAAGCACTAAGTGGATGTTGACTGGGCTATCAAAATATTTATTAATTCATGAATTTTCCTAAGGCTCGAGTTTCCATATTCTCCATAGTCTCCTTATGTTCCACATGAAAGACATGGGAAGCTTTACTATATACACCATATAATCTCAATTACCACAATGCATGTGGGATTGCATTTTTGTTTAAAAGGCGAATTTTAATGGAGGGCTAAGATTAACCCACGAAATTGGATGGACGACTACTGAGCAATGACTTTTCGAAGGTTATAACTTGAGATACGGGCATCGATTTTGAACAAACTATACCTAGTTGGAAAGATAATTCGATGAGGAAGACAATGGAACATGTTTCAAGATGTGAAATTGGCCATAATTCTCCCAAAAATTAAAATAACAGTCAACTATGTTTTCATGGTTTGTTGATAAATTTGCTTGGAACCTCAACTTCTCGAGCTTATAACTTGAGATCCAGAGCTCCAAATTACACTTAGGTGGAATCGTTGGAAATATGGAATAATGAATATTGCTTCTATGATGGTTTCAATGGTTGAGAAATCAAATATTGTTCTCAAAAAATTAAAAAACAATCCACTTTTTAAAAGGCATCCAGTTTAAAAATTGAGAAACAAAAGTTTATTTAAAAACTTTTATTAAAGATGAAATGGGCCCCACTTCAAAGCACGAATTTTAATGACATAAATTCATTAATGAGAGTTTAATGAAACATTAATTAAACTGGTTATTCTAAGAAGAAAAGCATGTGGAAGTTCCAAGAAAGACCAAAACCCTAACTACTTCTAGAAACATTGGAAGCAAATTTTAAAAGAGACAGAACACCATCAAAGAAAGGGTTAGAGGGAAATCAGAAGATTAGAATAGAAAAGTTCCATCCATAAGCATGCAACCAAGTCTCTAATCAACAAATAAAGATCTCCATTCTTTTCCTTCTTCTTCTTCTACACCATTTTCTCAAGGCTTTATGATTGTATTTGAACTGAGAATAAGGTTGAGTTTTGAGTGTCTTTCTTTTGTTCTTCCAAGACTCATTCTCTTAAAATGATCATGGATTATTTTACAACCATATGCATGACTGATAAATGTAAGCCAAGATTGTCTAAATGATTCATGGAGGTTTAGTTCTTGCATTTGGCAAGCTCCATTTCTTAACACTTAGTCAATTGGTTTGATGAGATGTTTTGTATTGTTGAATATATTTTATGAATAAAATTCCATAGAGGACTACTTTGGGGTATTACTTTAATAATTTCTCAGATCTTGGGATCTTTGAGCATGATATTTTTGAAGTATGACGATCAAATTCTTTTCAGTTTTGAATGAAAAACTCATTTAGAGTTCTCTAAAATGATCAATACCATTTCATTATTTTTCTTGTGAAGATATGGATGTATCCTCTACTTGCATGTGATTTAGAGGGTTGTATAAATGATGCTAAGTATACATTTATTCTAATAGTGAAGCTTTTCTTCAATCTTTTTATTGTAAATAAGCTATTTGTTGCACATAAAGATCAAATATGGTTATCAAGAACCATTTCATATATAAATTGAAGAAATAAAGACTTGGGGTTTGTTGTCTAGTATTCTCCCATTTGGAAGTCCAATCTACGAACATCAAGCTGCATCTTTTGGACAATTACAAAGGAGTGCCACCTCTATAAACACATAGGGGGGTTTAATCCTCGTGAGGTTGTTGTTGGGATTGTGACCGATCTAAACATCAACAAATAGTTACATTGGTTGGGTGGAAAATTGATGCTTGAGTAGGATTTCCCCCTTCTTTGATTGACGATTGGAACGTGGGATTCTGGAGCACTAGCTAGCTTAGGACTTGGAGTTCAGTAAGCTAAGGATTGTAGGTACTTGTTGTCATGTTTAAATTATGTACTGCTAGTTTAGAGTGATTAAATTGTGAAATTGCTATATGCATTATGAAACCTTGGCTTGCCTTATCTTGTGTATTTGTTGGGTTTATGCTCTAATGATTAGATATGGATTACTTAATTTCGTTATAGTCTTTAAAAAATATATATGTTGTTCAAGTAACACCCATTTTAGTTGTTACATCATGCTACATTAACATGGTGTAAATTACATTATGCATACGTTCATATATACATATGTATGAATAATAATAGTCTAAGGAGTTAGCTCAACTGATTGTTAGCAATGTTGTTGGACATTTAGCTAATTTTGTATCATTTGATGCCATGTATGAATCACCTTAAATAAAATGCAATGATTTGTGCCCATATGTTTACTAAAAATGTCATCCACTATATGAAAATACATTAAATTTCCAACAAATTTCACACACATACTAATATATAATATACATTTTGATATGGTTTAAAAACGCTTTTTGACGGTTTTTTTCATATATATATATATATATATATATATATATATATATATATAATGAAATCCTAATATAAAATTACACGTGTAAAGTTAAATTTACAATTTTTATAAATGTTATATAAATAACCATCATTAAAAATATCTCATAAAACAAGACAATAAAATTGCCTCCAACAATAATGGAGCCAAGTGAATAAAAATACCATTACATTATCCTGCGAATAAAATTACTATTTACATATAATAAAGAGCATATGTGGACAAACTATACTATTCGCATTTAAAAGTGTCCGTAACGTCATTAATTAAAAGCAAAAGCAATTATTTAATCAAAGTACTTCTGTAAGATTTTTCAAGATAAAGACAACATATCGAGGATGAAATAATATTTTATATAAAGATAACGTATTAATATAATATTTTGTACAAATATATTCTCTTCGAATTTACCCTTTAATTATTAATGTGGCCATGTCGTATATAAGACAAGTTGAATGAATCCTTTCCCTCTATTTCGTTATAGAATCTATTTTAATATTATGTGGATTTAATGACGTTATTTGTGGATATTTTAATACATTTGCTGTTTTTTGTTTTATTATAAAGTTTTTTTTTTAAATAAAAATAGAGTTGATGTTTTTTGTTTTATTATAAAGTTTTTTTTTTTAAATAAAAATAAAGTTGTTTTTTCTTAAAGTTCTTAAATAATAATTCTTAAATCTTTTATTATATAAAAATAATATTGAAAATCTTTATCATAATTTTAGCACACTCCTTTCTACTTTTATAAAAGAATTTTCTATCAAAGTGTTGTGTAAAAAGGAAAGTAGAATTTCCAACCCTTGGTATGATCATGAGTGTAAACTTGCTAGAAAAGTCATTAGGGTTGCTTCTAATAAGTCCTTGAAATTTGATAAGATTAATAGATACAAAGCCCTAATTAAAAGGGAAAAAAAAACACTACATAAATAGAAAACAAGAGAAGCTCTTGCACCTATCTAAGCTAGATTCAAAGAATTTTTGGAGGTAATTTTTGACTCGTAAAACTAAAGAAATATGTATGATTCCCCTAACGGACTGGAAATCCTACCTTAAAAATCTTTATGAACCCCCTAATGTCTTGAACAACATTCCAACGTTTCTACATAGGTTGAAGTTTTTTCTCTAGAAGACATAAAGTTTGGGGTTAAACGACTCTCAAACAGGAAAGTTGAGGACATAAAAGGCTACCAAGTTGAAATATTAAAAATTGGAGGGCCTAATCTCACCCCTCACATACACAAGCTCTTCAATTTAGCAATCAAGCGGGGCTTCCCTAAACCCTAGACTCAAAGCTTCATTGTACCTATTTTTAAAAGTGGGGATAAAAGAAATCTCTCGAATTATAGGATAGTTATGATTAACCCCATTTTAGCCAAGCTATATAGAAGTATTTTGGAAAAGAAGATAAGCATATGGCTAGAAAGCCATGGAAAAATATCTAAAGACCATGTTGGTTTTAGAGGCTATCATTCAACTGTGGAACACCTTTTCATGCTTAAGATCATTACAGATGAGTGTCACAACAATAAAACCAATCTCTTTTGTTGTTTCATTGAATTTAGGAATTCTTTTGACAGTGTGCCTAGGACTAACCTTTGAAATAGGTTAGAATAGATAAAAGTTTTCTCTGAGTTGAGAGTTGTTGTGACACGGTTGTATGAGACAGTTATTGCCAAGTTTATTAGATTTGATTTATTCTCAGTCAAGCAAGTTGTATGATATTATCCCACATGCTCCTAGGCCATTGACCAATCCAAAGAAACAAACCTAGTACCCCATGTTGATGGCGTGGTTGGTTATGTTTCCCATGCCTTTGTTGGCCAATTAGTTGATTATATGGGTCACATGTCTATCTCATTACACCCGTAATCCTCTGGCACTAGTGCTCAAACTATCGTAGTCCCTACTCAAACCTCCAAGGTGAATTTGGTGCAATCTAGGCAATCAAATAATCCTTAGCAACCAGGAGGAAAAAAGAAGAGGAATAAGAAGACAAATTCCAACAATGAGAAAGGGACTGACCCCACCTAAAAAATCCAAGAGGGAGGCATGAAATAGAAAAGGAAGAGTAATTTTCCTTGCACGATTTACAGGGAGGACCACCCTACTCATCAGCTTCCTAGAAAGGATGAGTTCCATTGATTCTTGGCACAACAAAAGGTCCCCTAACAACCTGTTGTCTTAATCCATCCTTTCCCCCCTCAACCTCAACATATGGTTGCCACAAATCCTGCTCCTCTGTAAGGGAGATGTTGAACCAAAAATATGCCAAGTTATAAGCTTCTCTCTTGTATTTTGTGTTCCTATACTTAGAAAATTCTCAACTTTGTGTCGGGTTCATGAGTCTTGTTGTATTTTCCGCTGCCCTCAAAATGCACCAATACTTGGATTATTCTTGAATTATTTTGTAGGCTCATGCACATTGTCTTGTAAGTATAAACCTCTGGCATTGTCAGAATGCACCACAATCTTCCGTTGTATCCATATTACACCAACACTTAGTATTTTTCTTGTGCCATTCATGTAACAATGCATTCTGATGCAGGAGCATCTCTCCATGCCAGCCAATCAGCCACATCAGCGCGCACTCGTGCAGGGCTGAAAGGGAGGCGCATCCTCATTTTGAATTTGTATTGAATGTAATTTAATGTGCTTAGGCTGTTGAGCCATGAATGCCATGCCTTTGCGCAAGCATTAGATAGGATCGGCCTTTATTGTAGATTGGCTGAGATCTAGGTCCGATTCTGGACTAGACAGCCCCATTAATTGTAAATTAATTAGAGTAGGTAAATCCTGGAGGGAAGCGCTAAGAGCGCCTCAGGTAAAAGAGATAGAGGGATCTCATTTTGGGAAAGAATGCATGTAGAGCAGAAGAGCCGAGGGAGAGCTCGGGAACACCTTGTAAAATATACAGGCATTTGCCATTATTAATACAGAGCAGTTTTTCCTGCACCAGTCTGTCATTATATGCATGTCTGTATGTGTGTGTTCATTATATGCTGCAATTGTGTATCGTTATCATGTATTTGCAGGGAGTTGGTTTGATTTCAGGTTTGAGAGGTCTTTGAGGGTTCATGCCAGGAGGGCGTGACAGAGTGTTGAGACTCTGAATCTCAGTGCACAGAGGTGGCACTTCTGAATTCGAAGGAGTCAGACAAAGACGTGCTGAGGGCACAAGCCTTGAAGACAACAACTCATACAGAAGAAGGACTTTTGGGGTTACTGAACACCTCAAGAGGCAAGGCTGTGTAGCTGAGACACAGTGCTAACGGAATCACTGAGGA
>SNQJ01S0031669.1:119220-130320 GCA_010110895.2 Picea sitchensis
AATGAGAAGGACCTGTGGATCGGGTATTTGAACAGTGATTCCCGAGAGGAATCAAAAGAGCTGATTCGGCTCAGAAGAAAGGGAATTTAAACGATCCTGAGAGCAGACGAGATGGAGGTGTAGGAGCACCCACGTTTGCGTCACATTCGTGGGTTTCTCTCATATTTTATTCCAAGTCCGTTCCTTCACCATTACCAACATGCACTTCGTCTTCCATGACCCTCATATTGTGCCATTCTTAGAATATTTTTAAGTTTTCCACCGTGGGTTGGCGTGTATGAACTACTTCTCTGATTTATTTTTTTATCATGACTACAAGTCCGACCGAACAATCTATAATGCTTAATCATTTTCAATATATGCTCTTAAATCTCTTGATAGCCCAACACTTAACTGATATTCCATGTTACCGCGAGTTCGTGGGTCATCAAAATGTACAATCTTCTTCTCTCCATGTCCAACTGATAAAAGTCCAATACTTAACCATTTTTGAGTTTCTATCGTGGGTTGGCAGACTCGCGGGTTCGTTTTTCTTTTATTGTCTCTTGAAATTCACATCCGATCCTCCGCTTCAATACATGTATTACCTTGTCACTTTCCCCAAGACATATTTAATGCTAAATTTACATAATATAAAAACTAATTAAATATTGAAAAGGATGTTATTAATGGTAGATTTCTCGAGGTAATTCTCCATTTAATTCACATTAATCCTTCCATTGAAAAAAGATCTTTGAGTTATATTATAGAAAAATAATTTATTTTGAAGTTAACATCCTAAAGTGACTATACAAGAGTCCGCCAACTTTAACAAACATGACACTGAGAGGAAGAGAACAATTCCATGGGGATACTCTGACCTTATTTGGGCGAGAGGGATAGAAGTTCTAATGGTCGGGATTGTATTAGTATTATTCATCGTTGCCATTAACAGAAAGGAATGAAAATAAAGTTTGGACATCAGGCATTGCTTCAACAGGCTGTGTACCAAATATTTTTGACTCTAGAGAAATTGTTTCATGGTGTATCAATAAATATGTTCAGAATCAGAGAATAATTCAACTCCAAGGAGAATCTCCTATCTCTTTATCACCATCAGTATTTAGAATAATGTTAAATCTCCCCGATCCAACCATCACATTCAAAGGAGAGGAAGCTATAAAATTCCTTAAGGAAATGGATTATGGACTAGAACTCTTGCATGAATACCTCAAAGATATTGCAACAATGTCGAAGGATTTATTGAAAATTCAGGTCAGTTTACTTGAAAATCCTTATATATAGATAGCTTGGATTTTTTCTAGAGTTACAAGTCAAGAATCCATAGAAACCATTCCTTGGTTGTCTCTTTAAATTTTACATTTCACAATTCATGAGAAGGCAATCTTCAACTGGGCGAAGATCATTTCCATAGAAATCTCTTCACAATTATCAAATTTCAAAGAAAATAAGAGATTTTATATGTCTTCATATCTAATAATTGCTATCAAATACTGTCGTGTTTTTAAGGGTTTTAGTGGTGGAAGAAGAGTTGACTGTAGAACTGATCCAGTACCAATGTGGTACCAGGCCTTATGGAAACAAAAGGCCACTTATCATTTTTACGAAGTTTACAATGCATTTGTATAGTCTTTCTAGAAACTTATCTTCGGATTGAATACATCCATACTATCCTTGGAAGCATCTACTTTCTTGGATAAAAAGGGGACCATTGAAAAAATGGAACATTATAGTGTGGTGAGAATCTATTGTTCTCGTGAAAAGCCCCTTTATCTCCCTTATTATGTTCAATATAGAATGTTTTCCATAGAGGTTACCAGACAATACATGTTTTGGGTACATTTCTTCCATGAGAAAAGGAAGAAACAATTCATTCTAGTGCCATGGAGAATTGGGGAAATTTTATTAAGAAGTATTTCTAAAATTGATGAATTTGTAGTACAGTTGGATTGATATAGTTTAAAATTTGTAGAAGAGATCAAGGGTTTCGACCCAAACCATATTTTTATGGACCACATGATGTATGTTGGTTTTAACATTTCACTTGCAAATACATTTTTATTTGAAGAAGAATATGGTGATAGTCAAGACCCGCCAACACCAATTGTTGAAAGGAAAGTAGAGGATATTGAGATTATTGTTATTACTACAGATTAATATAAATAGAGTGGAAGAGTGACAAATGAAAAAAGTACTCATTCTCCTAATGTTTCACAGAAAAGAGGCCCACACAAGCAAAGTTTTCAATCAGTGACACCACAACAAAAGAAATCTTGAAATAATAATTCTAATGATGGAGGCGACAAAAACCCTCTGAAGGGAAAGTTGGAGCGGTCTCACAAACTCCAGGTTAAAAGAAAAAGGAAAAATTCTTAGCAAGAGGTAGAACAACACATACCTGAGAATGAGATTATCCTTTAGGATATGGACCTGGATGCTGACATCGAGAATATATAATTTCATGATGATGAACATAGATTGCAAGAAAGCAGGGAAGTTGCAGCTGAAATTGCAACTCAAGAACAAACCTTCTCAAAAGATGAATCTTTCATAGTTCATATGCTTTGTTTGATAAAAGTTCTAAAAAAATAGTCTTTGAAAGACTCCATTCAAAAAGAAAAAGAAAATCCAAGTCAGAATTATATTTCATCACTGTACCACCTTCCATAATTTCCAGAATTCATAGAGCTATGGGCGATGCTTTAAAAGTATTAGTTGATGATATGGAGGCCAAAAATATCATGCTTAAAGAAAGTTTTAAGGAATTAGAGTATACTCTAATGCCACCCCCTATATTTTCTACTCCTATTTCAACAATCCAGCCGTGGAAAAGCTTTGATAAAACCCTAAAATCAAGTTTAAAATTGAAGGGAACATCGATTTTACTTGTTTCAGTTAGGAGTTATATTAGATAAAACATAAAAAAAAAAGAATGTCTCTCCTATTAAAGACATGGGATTTAGCAAGCAACTTTATCTCTCTAGGCTCCAAGATTCAAAATTTTAGAGAATATCTATAGGATGACCTAAAAAATTATGAAGGTTTTTATAAAGATGTTGTCATTACATTTACTTTAAAGGTTTCAGGTATGCGTGAGCTTAAAATAAAAGAGGAAGACTTACCCTTTCCTACTTGCATGAAACAATTGAAATCATGTTGGATAAAGAGAATTAGAACCTTAAAAGAGATATTAGATAATCTTGATACTCTAAGTGTTAAAAAGGGGGAAGTTTATTTCAAGTTGGTCGAGTTAGACCTAGCAAGAACTGTGTTGGAATATTGTTTGATACTGAGCCGGGGGGGGGTGAATCAATATTATCCTTTTTCCACAATTTAAAACCACTTCATTATTAATTTTATCAAATCAAAACAAATGATCAATAGAAAGGTACAATACACATAATTTTAACATGGAAAACCCAAAGCAACAAATGTTCTTCTTATTTTCAATAAATATTACATTTAATTTATGAGCTTCAACTCAAAGGAAACATCAATTCCCTATTTTACTAGAATCAACTAGAAGGACACTACAACCCCTCTAGATTTTACCATCACTGACTGGAAGGAAGCACCAACTCCCAAGTTTCTTTATCTATAATTGAAAAGATGTTGCAACACCTTGGTTTACCAGCTTCAACTGGAAGGAGGCTACAAACTCCTTTGGAGGCTCCAATCTACCCTAGCACTACCTAACCTCCATGTTTATGATAAGTACTTCAATATTCAAATCTTCATAATATTATTTGTCTTTAGTTGCATATATTGATTTAATTTCTTGGTCTCTGACATTGTTATTGATCTTTAGATTTCAACCCCAAAGACACACCCTCTTTCAACAAGAATTTTCATTTATATAACTTTTCAATGGTCATGTACAAATGAACAATTTCACCTCTTAAATATAGGAATGTATCTCTTCATTATAAGTATGTGCCTTTCCAATATAATATATTAATCATACTATTTTAATCAATACAATGTCAATGAACCATTGTTCCTTTTAGATCGTTTAGTCACATTTTCAATTGGGTCAATAGTTTTTGACTATCACGATTTAATTCACTTTTGACCTTACCATAGGTAAATACCACCATGGTTTTCAAATACCACATGCTCTTTTACTTTTACCTTTTTTCTTTAACTCCACTTTCACTTTTACCTTTTTCTTTAATCCAATTTCACATTTACCTTTTTCTTTATTCCGCTTTCATATTTACTCCTCTTTTACATAAACTACACTTCCACCTAACTTTTCAAATTTTGGTATTTATTAAATTCATATTTATATTTAATCCACTTTCATTTTCACTTTTGTGTAGACTCTGTTTCCACTTAAATTTTCCACTTTTGCGTAAACTATGTTTCCACTTTTGTATTTATTAAAGTGATATCGAGGTCACATTTATATTTAATCACTTACTAAACTTTGACATATATTTGATTACTTACTAACCTTTGACATCAATGACAATTTATTCAAGAATTGTCTGCCTGAGTGGATCTAACCATTGGTGGTTATTGGAAATTGTTTGGGTTTGAAGGGTTGTCGAACTTCAGCTTGGAAAGAATGATGCCCAAAACTTGCTATGAAATATTGACTACTGTGTTGATATGACAGACTCAAGGGTTCTCAATGTTGTATCAACAAATTTCTCTTCGATTACACTCTGAAATGATAGTGCACGAGAAAGTGTTCAAGAGGGAGACTCGCCAGTATTCGTTCTATTCATCATGATCCTGTCTCAAAAAAATACTCACTAGAAAACCTCGACTTGACCAATGTAGTAATTGAAATTACCTTATTCTTTCATTTCCATTTTTTCATTCTTTCAAAGAACTCGACCAAGGGATCTTCTATATTTTGGTAGTCCACTACATTACTGTAACTCAGTATTCATACAAATTTTACTGCAATTCCATTCCATACTCCACTATGGCACTTGTTTTCTTTATGTTGACATCAATGCCAACACAATATTTCCATCAATCTCCCCCTTTGGCATTGATGGAAACACATTGTAAAAAACATTGCTCCCCTAACAATGAGTAATTTTTTTACCATTCTTTTCTCCCCCTTTGACATCAATGATAAGGCCTATGATACTAGAATGAGGTTCATCACTAATTGTCTACTTATCAGCCTTATTTTTTTTTGAGTGACAATACTTGTTATTTTTTTTCTTGCTCCCCCTGTCATCATGAATTTTTTTATTATTATTGTAGGGAGATTACTCCCATCTTTTTCCTTAGATGTTCAAATTCTTCTTTAGGTAGGGGTTTAGTGAATATATATGTTATCTTCTCCTTTGAACCAACATACTCAAATATAACCTTTTTGTCACTAACTTTATCTATCAAGAAATGATACTTGATGGGTATATGTTTGCTCTTTGCATGTATGAATGGATTCTTGGAGATGTCAATGGCACTTGTATTGTCACAATATATAGGTATTGACTGATTACATTCAATTTTAATATCCTCAAATGTTTGTATCATCCATAATATTTGAGTACAACATTCAACAACTGCAATATATTTGGCCTCTCCTGTAGATAGTGAAATTGATGACTATTTTCTACTTGACCATGAGACTAGACATTCCCCTAAGAAAGATGCATTTCAATTAGTGCTATTTTTTTCATCCACACTACCAGCCCAATCAACATTTGTGTAGGAAATTGGTTCAAACACTTTATTCCTTGTGTTATCACATGAATTTTTTAGGATTCATATGTGTTTATTGTTAATACCTAAGTCTGTATCTTTGCTCTTTCTCTCTCTCCTTCTCACAGGCCAAGTCTAAATTTTTCCCCTTCGACTGTTAAAGTCATTTTTTGTTTTCCTCTTTTTGTTTTCACGCCATGGTTCCCCTTGATGCCTTACTCGAAAGAAGTCTTAGTCCTAAGCCTCTCTGTTTTTCTCTAAGGATGAACACTCGTCTCCTTTGTTTTAGTCACTTTTCTCTCTATTTTTCCCAGCCCATAGCAAGTTGCCCAAGTCCTTGTTCACACAGGTCGTAGCCAGGGACACCAGGCGCAACTTTCATAGCAGTCCATTTCGGGCTCGAAATGCAAGCAACAGACAGGTTTAATCTTTCAGTGGTGGAGATTCCAGAAGTAGTTCATATCAACAACTCACGAACATTCGGGTTTTCAAAGTTGCACGAAGTATAGCGCCATTGAAAAATCCCCAAAACCTGAAGTGAGTAAGAGCCGTAGATATTAAAGGGGGACAGGTGGAAATCGATTTGAGGGTTCATGGAAATGGGCTTCGAGAGTTTTGGAATGAAAAGTATGTAAAGTTCCCGAAGAGCCGAAGCCCAAACTCTCGAAGTAATCTGAGCCATCCAAGCCAAGGGGAGACATGGAGGCAGATGCCTCACTTCGAAATTTGGCACTCCGGAAGATTATGGAATTCAAGCATTCAAAAATTTCGAAGGGTCGAAGCCCGAAGTCTCGAAGTGCCGAAGAACTTAAGTACCGAAGGCTCGAAGTGAGTTTGGACCATCGATATGCGGGGGGCCATGCGTCATCAGATCAAGTGTTTCGAGGATTTTATTTCAGAGGATTGCGCGAGTTGTGCATCGAAAAGTCCTGAAGGGCTGAAGCCAAAGTACTGAAGTCCCGAAGGGCCGAAGCCCAAAGTCCCGAAGTGTCAAAGCTGCCGAACTGGCCGAAGTCTCGAAGTTTCTGAAGTCCCGAAGTCCCAAAGTACCAAAGCACGTGGTACATTCACCAGTCAAGACAGGTGGCGCTCATTCTAGGTCACTTGGGTGTAGCACATGTCACCCTCCTTTTTATTACACATCAGCAGTTGTGACATCATATGTCGTCAAGCCGACGCATCACTTTGGTGATTCTCCTTTAGGAGAAATTTCATGTTTCATTTTTGAGATTGCCGAATTCTGGAGACCCAAAAGGATCCTAGCCAATGATCTTCCGAGGGCCACACATCATTTGATCCAACGTAGCGGAGGATTTACTTGAAGGAATATCCAGGGGACATGTGGCATAATTCCTTGAACTCAGAATAAAGGTCCGAAGTAATTCTTGGCTGTTCAATTAAAGAGGACACACATCATTAGATCGCTGACTCCAGGTAAAAGAACTAAAGGTAGAGGAGGTTTGATATTTGAAAGGTCCGAAGCTCGAATCACGAAGCAAATCACGATTGTTGGTTTGAGAGGGTATAGATCCGATACGTCTATCTAAAAATGCCATAGCTAAGTTTTTGATAAAAGGGCCTCATCGTAGATTGCAATATTAGTGGTCACGTTCCATTGTGGGGTTGGAAGGTGCTCGATCTTTAAAATTTCGAAGGCGGGCCACAATCAGACCCATGGTTTTGAGAAGGGGATAGGTGGTGGCGCGTGGTGAATTGCGGGGACAAAATCAGTTTGTTTCCAAACCACTCTTGGATGTGCCCACAATCACATGTCTGTGTGAGGTCATAGCCCCAGGTCACATCTATGAAGGAGACACATGATAAGGTAGTGACCCATCCCTAAGCACACTTTTGGCAGATCTTAAAGTTGGTGAGCGATTAAGCTTGGAGGTGGCATTAGAACTGGCAGGTGCACCTAAATCACAGATAACATCTAGATATATGGCCACGGTCCATTGCGGGGACACAACATACTGAGGCGATAATTTTCTTGAGCGATCCCACAATTAAAACCATGGTAAGGCGAAAGTGCTACGTGGCGAAAGGTGGTGGATTGCGGGCCCAAAAGCGTTATGAATCCAAACCACTTTTGAGAATCCCCACAATCACATGTTTATATGGCATCCTATCCAAGAGAAGCACGTGGCCACCCCTTGAGCTTTAAGTCTCATTGAGTCCCCAAGGAAAATAAGTTAATGGAAGGTAGGTTTGGTGGTTGAAACCTCGGCTGACTCCATAAATGGAAGGCATGGAAGGCCCGACCGTGTGGAATGAATCATCAGCCCGTGGTACCCCTGTGGACAGATATTCTTGCAGAACCATTGTTGCATCCCTTTTTTCACCTACATGAGCAAAATAAGGATGCTTATAAGTCCAGTTGGGTTAGATGGACAAGACAACAGTTAATGCAAGAGTTAGAAACATCAAGCATAAGAAATAAACAAAGAACTAAGCTAATAACAATAAAGGAAACTAAACTAGAGTGCATAAGAGAAATAGAACAAAAATTAAACAACATGCATGCCACCAATGGATAAGTTGTATTAGTGGAAAAACACCAAAGAGAAAGGGAGACTTATGGGTCCCCTCTTCCTCCAAGGGAGAGCTCTTGAACCCCCAATGATTGAGCTCTTCTTACAAGTAACAAACTAGAAGGAAATGGTGAAGAAAATCCAAAGCACATTCACTCAAGAGGTGATATGAATGGCTAAATGAAATGGTGCTTGTATGCTATTAATGAGGAAAGAGGATCCTCTAAGAGAATATAGGCAACATAACAATACAAATGAATTCCTTGAAAATATAGTGCACCCATGGCGTCTTTTTATAGCAAATCTTTGAGGCATTATTCAACCAGTCTTTAGTGTGAACAAGGGGCTCTTTAGGGCACCCTTAGGTCTTTGACTAGCCCCCCACTCGGATTCATCTCGGATTTGGGTGTCAAATCGACTTGGGAGATGAACCAGAAGTGGGTGGAAGGCCGACCAAAATCATAAATGTGTCATTCTGAGGTGTGTGCAACTTTTTTCATCCACAATTGCGCATCGGATGCATATGCGCTTTTCCAGAGTTATTCGACTTTCGCACATGCGCGCGCTGCCTTTGTATCTTTAGCGCATGCTAATTTTTTAACTAGTTGTATAGTTTTGTGCCTTTTGGAAATGAATTTTTGAAGATGTGGGTGAACTAATGAGTGTTTGATGATGCTGGATTCCTATAACTGTTTGTGGATGAAATTTCAGTGATAACAGATTCCCCCTGATGTGTGAGGTTAGGAGCATACGTATAGCCGAAGTACATCAACATTTCTTCTACTGAGAGTACCGATGTAAGAAAAAGTGTTGAGGGGAGTTGCAAGAGCGACCCGTTAGAGGGAGAGGGGAACCTATAGGACCCAAACCTTTCGCAAGGTGTGGAAAAATAAAACTGTGTACAAACGACGCAGGCATGCCCCATGTTCATGTCGTGTAAATAAAAAATTGTAATACATTAACTGAAGTTGCATGTTGACGTAGATCACTACAGCGCCCTTCGGGGTGGTTTGATAATGACAGAGGACAATTTTGATGGTGAACAAACTCTGAAAAAAGGTAAGGACACCTGTGAGAAGTGTCGATGATACGCAGACATTGATAGCCTATCAAATTTCAAAGGTCTTTGACATATATGAAAATAGCTTCAATAGTCGCAAAGTAAAACCCACTGTAGCATGAGATGGTATTGAAGTCGAATGCTATGGGGGTCAACAAAAATAGAGAATAATGATGGTTCTCTATGTGCCATCCAAGATTCCTCATTGTAAAAATAATGAGAGCCAAGATACTATTGCCCTTATGGAAACTATGCTAATGTCGACAGAAAGGGGGATGCGACACCAAGAAGAAAAGGGCTTCATGAAATCCACTGGATGAGATCAAGAACTAATGAGGTACATGGTCAAGGTCAAGAGGCGGTGAGACTCAAGACTACCCTTGGTTGGGGATAGATGTGAAGTATGAGTGGCAACAACCATGAAACTGGGTCTAGTGTCAGGGGGACAACTAGATGTGGGTTAAGTTGTGCAAGAGGTGGGACAAAGTGGACAAAATTAGAGATCAGGGGTACGTGGACTGTGGGATACTCAGGGTTTATGGATGATGTCAATAGGAGTAGAAGATAGTGAATTCCCCAACCAAGGGTGAGATGGGTTGCTTTTGTCGGGAAAAAAGAAGGTCGCCAAAGGTGACGACAAAAGTATATGTATAGGCTGGAAACAAAGACTTTGTACATTTACCAAATGAATAAAGAATAAGTTGGGAGAAGTGTATAGATACAAAAATGGGTGCCCTAGTGCAATATGGCTTGGCCTGTGAGGACGCAAGTTGCTTGGAAAATAGGTGGGAGGTGGGGGCCCCATAAGAGGGTTTCTGTAATAGGTAAATGAGTGGAGGACAATCTACAAATGGGAAAACTGATGGTGGATGAGATGGAGGGATAATGACACTATGGAGGTGCAGTCAAAATGTGAATCGTGATGAGATGAATCAGGAGTCCATTATGGGGAAGTTAGCAAAATAAGGAGAAGGAGCATGCGGCTAATTCTTGGGAATGCAAAGACTATGAGGAATCCCAACCCTAGGGGGGTGAAAGAAGCATGAGTGTCAAAGTGTCAAAGGGGACTTATGAATGGGAAAACTCATGCAGGGAAGAGTGCTACCGAGTGATAGTACTGAAATTCAGCGGAGGTGTGAGTACTGTAGAGATGGATGGGGGAATCCTAGAGGTAAAACATCAGAGGGTGTGACAGGGAGATGCAATTGATATTCAGAGGGAATGATTACATGCCAGTAGTGATCTTATAACTGAAAGGGACGTGCTAATTTGTGGGGACCAAGTACCTACACACATGAAAACCAAATACCCAACGTGAACAATATCTGAAGATAAAGAACAAATAACATTTATTTGATAATTTTGAACATGAGCATACATACCTGGGCGTGTTGTGATAAAAATGCTCCCCAGGGGCCGATGATGGATGGTGGCCCGGGGAATGTGACTGTGTAGGTGGCAGGATCCTGGTCTCGTGGCTAAAGATGAATCGAAAAATGGATGCTCGTAGCTTCCATAATTGAGTATGGAAGTTTGGAAAAAGGGACTATACATAGTTGTAGGGCCCACATTGCCACCTCATTTGTACCTGCTACCATAGTGGATTGACGAGAGGTTAGATGAGAGATTTGGAGATTCTGGGAGATCAAGCCAACTGATTCAGGATCAACGAGAGTTAGGTTAGTGGTTGTTGTTATAGGATAAATCCGTAAGTGCGAACACGAACCGATCTCCCTAGATCCACCTGGATCTAGAACAAAACAGGACAGAATATACCGCTTTCCCTAGATCTAACTATTGAATTAAATTGGAAGTGAGAAGAATATATGTACCTTGTAA
>SNQJ01S0031670.1:0-37775 GCA_010110895.2 Picea sitchensis
CTTCATCAAGAGTCCATGTAGGATTATCTGGAGGCTTATTTGGTGTAGAAGTTCCCTTTTTGGGTGGCATGTTGGCCAAGTATCACTTTTGAACCTTGATTTTGAGGTGGTTCTGCTAGACAATATTTCTTCTGTTGTATCTCTAAAGTTCCAGACTTCTGGGTATGAAAATTTATTTTTTGTAGTTCTTTGATATTTCTTCTTTGCAATGCCACAGGTCTGATCAAAGTTGGATGTGCCAAGTGGAATTTATAGTAACTTCCCCACAACTTGTTGATTTGTGGCCTTTCCAGGAGATGTCACTTGTATAGCGTGCCCCGCACAAAATAATTGATATAAAATTCTGAAACTCATATCAGAAATACTATAGACTGTCCACTATCCAATGCAATATGTCTCACTCAATTTGGATACTCTAGGAAGAATTTATGATTGTTTTACCTGAAACACCTTCTTGAGACTTGTTAATAGGACTAGTCAGATACCCTATCTTCCACAGGGTGTATCTACAAATGTAAGATGACCCAAAAGATGAAATTTTTACCATAGATACCTTACTAATTTATGTGACTATATTCCAAATTTCAGTGTCTGAAACGTTACAGAAAAAAATTTATAGTGAAAATTCCGCAATGACTTAGTTTAGGATGATTCCAGAACCCTATATTGCATAGGCTGTATCTCAGAAACTATAATGCCTCGGGAGATGAAATTTTAACCCAACGTACCTTGATTTGTCTACTAAATATCCTCCAATTCATTCCTTTGGAAACGTTGTAGAAAAAATGTTATATAGAAAATTCCAACGTAGATCAGATGTAGCAGCGAAACCCCAAGACCTTGAGATCTGATACCATATGTTAAGAACCAAATATCAATATAGCATAGAAAAAACTCAGAATAAGTTCTCAACGCCTTGAAAAAGAGAGAAATTCAGATAACAAGCCTCTTCAAGGGGGCAACCTTCTTATGCCCACATAAATGTACAATTCCAAGATGATTCCAAATGAAAATGTCTCCTTGGTATATATAGGAGACTAGGAGGTATAATTACAACGAATGGAATAAAGCCGACATAAATAAAATAATATTACTAATGTAATATTCCCCAATTAAGGGGTAATGAGCTAGTATTAGGGCTTAACAGGCGACCTCTCATTACTTCGGGACTTCAACACTTCGGGGCTTCGAGATGTTTGGATGAAAATCTCCCGAAGTAGCTTTCTCCCGGTTGACATGGCGACCTCTCGTTACTTCGAGAATTTTGGATTCAGGAGATTTTGAATGTGAGAATGAATATATCCCGAAGTGAATTTCTTCCAATTGACATGGAAACCTCTCATCACTTCGGGACTTTGGGACTTTGACACTTCGGGACTTCAGGATGCTTGGATGAAAATATCCTGAAGTAGCTTTCTCCCGGTTGACGTGGCGACCTCTCGTTATTTCAACACTTTAGGCTTTAGGATATTTTGAACGTGGGCATGAATATATCCCAAAGTGAATTTCTTCTGGTTGACGTGGCAACCTCTCGTCACTTCAGGACTTCGACACTTCGAGGCTTCTGTCTAGTCGTTAATCCTTTTGCGATTTTGAAACTTCGAATGCACGAGAGTCGCTAATATGAACTGCACATGGGATCTCCACCATTGAAAAATGTCTTCTCGCCAGTATTTCAAGCTCGAAATGGATTTCTCTAAATGCTACGTTTTGCTCATAGTTTTTCTTTGCGCATACAACATACTTGACCGACCTGACTTTATCTTCTAGAAGAGGAAAAGCTTATAGGAAGATATGCATAAAAGAGAGAGAGAGACTCGGTAAAGGTGTAGACCTAGGTCTCAACAATAACTACATATGAACCATGACAACTTTGTGTGATAAAATTTGGCTCCATAGGGGATGGCATGCTCCCTGTGAGCTACTAAGAACAAGCAACTTCAGTGCCTTATCCTAGGGTTATGGGGTCACTTTTTCAAATACTAAAAGCAATCTGAAAACTGAAAATATTTCACACGTGCTTATTTATATACAAGACCCTACTCTAACTGACCTTTACAATGCTCAAGTGAAAACAAACTTCCACCATAGCCACCCAAACTATTTGGAAACACAATTATTCTTTTCACTACAAATGATCCATAAAAGGTAAGGGAAGTATGAAAAGAGAATGAAAACATGTTTTGAAACACTAACAATACCTCCAAATGATGATAAGATGATTAATTTTGCAGGCTCCAACACTTTTAGAAAGTTCAACTCCATATATAACCCCATAGGGTCATAAAATTTATAATAAGGCATGCTAAACTGGTAAAACGTTACCTCCTTTATTTCATCATTGCTCACATGTTGTTTGATGTTCTCAACATGTACAGGTGCATAAAGGATTGATGCAGGCTTGCTAATCCCAAGTGATATCTGCTCATTTATAAGTGCTGGACATGAGATAAGCTGAACATTTGGCTCTTCCTTTCCTCCTCCATGGTCCTCCCAAGGATCATATTCATAATTATCATATACAGGAACCATGCCACAAGGTTCCAAAGAAGGTATGAAAAAACTCCGCTCTTCATCATCTTCGCTAGGATATTTATAAAAAATTGGCTGTTCTTGGTCAGTATTTGAAACAAATTCTTCATCATAAGCAGGGCTGCCAAAAACATATATTTCAAGAAATGAAATATCCTTTGCATTTTCTTCATAAGAGTAACAAACAAAATCTGCCTTCAATTCTGAAAATCTAGGAAAAAATAGAGAGGAATCTTCCCTAGTTTTTTCAACTAGCTTATCATTTATCTCAGCTTCATAGTCAGGGGAAATATCTATTGATGTATGCACTTGCTCTTCGACATCAGAATATTCAAAAGAGACATGTTGATCTTCATAAAAATTTAAAACAACAGATACATATGATATGATGCCATATGTTTCTATGTTATTTCTATCATAATGAATATCATTCAACACCTCTTGATCTTCATGGAAAATGATTTCTTCCACAATAAATGCTTCATCGCAAATTTGGTTTTTGTGACTAGCAAAATCTCTATGAAGCAAAGAAAAATCATCACAACAATTTTAATAAAGATACTCAGCCGAAAAATACTCTTTACAAAACGAATTGAAAGCTGCATGAAAACCTGTCAAAGAGCTGATGCTTGCAATGGGAAGAGATCGACACCAATCACGAGAAATCCCCTCTAATGAATACCTAAAAATATCAATCTGAACATCTTCATGCACAATATGAATTTGAAGAATAAAATCATGAAAATACAACAAATGTTCAACTGGTACCTCCCACTCTTCTCCTTGAAATTTAGGAAGGCTACTTTCCCATTCATATCTACTAGGCTCTGGATCAGGGAAACCAACTATCTTTGAAAAATCACAGAAAGCATACCTCTAAGCTAAAATCTTGTCCATTTCAAACCAGTGGAGTCGCCAATAGATTTCCAAACAATGGGGTCGCCATGGTGAAAGATGAGCAGTCAGAACAATGTGTCCACCTTCAGTTCACCATCTAAATCTGGATCCCTTCGTTGTCATTCTCCCAGGGAAGATATATTCACTTCCATCCCCAACAATGACGCCATTAATGTTAGCACTGAGAATCACCCTCAGATTGCTAGAGGATAAGCCCAATACCCATCAAAATGTAAATGGATTAAAATGGTTTGAACAGGTGGATCAACAAGACTTTAAAGAAAGGAAACAACAACATATATCACTGCAGATAAATGATGGACCATTGGGATATGGAGTCATAAAAAATCTACTCATTGAAGGCATTTAAGCTCCCTATCAGACAAAATATTTGTATAATGACGAAGATAAGAATACGATAATTTACATAAAGACAAATATTCGCTAAGTAGAGATCCTCTCTGCAAAGAGAACTTAGATGTGTCTGAACAATAAACAATGATGAATAGGCAAGCTTACAACAGATCCTCTACCGCATCAAGAATATATCAATCAAAGGAAAATTTTAATCCTTAAAATCAACAATACATTCAAACAAGATGAAGAATAGAACATATAACATAGAAGACAAATCTGATGAAACAACTCATATGAATCTTCAATAACATACAATTTATAGCTACATGCCCCTCTAGCTAACAAACTGAAATATACAGTCATAAATATTTCTCAGAACCTCCTCTCAGTCTTGGGCCAAGCCTCCCTCCCCATTTGTATCATTCATCTGATGTATTTATAATCAAAACAATATACATGTCTTGATTCTTGGGTGCCTCTTCTCCAATGCCATGTGTCTTCTCTTGTCTGTCTTGTTCCTTCTGTCAGAAGGAAAATCTAGTCAGTATGGGCCTGTAGTAAAAACTTCCCTCTGTGGTACTTCGGGCTGACAATATTCTGTCTCCTCGGTCGGACCCTCCATGCTTCCATTTAAGGAGGTAGTCGATGATTCAACCACCACTCCTTTCATTGACTGATTTCTCCTTGGGATCAGGATGAGGCTTAGCGCCTAGTTTGTTTCCATGCAATGCTCTCGGATTGGACCCTATATAAGCACGTGATTGCAGAAGCTGGAAAGGTGGTTTGGATCCACACCGCTCTGACCCCCACAATCCACCACCAACTTCCACGTACCTCTTTAGCTATACCATGGTTTTGATTGTGGGACCACTCTAAGATTTTAGCGTTCGAGTACTTTCTGTCCCTACAATGAAGTGTGGCCATCGATCTCATTGCAACCTGTGATCTAGGAACACCTTGCTTTTATTATCGCAACCTGTGATCTAGGAACACCTTGCTTTTGTTGTCGCAACCTGCGATCTGGGAACACCTTGATTTTGTTATTGCGTGCTGCTCTCAGATGGACCCTACATTAGCACGTGATTTTAGAAGTTGCCAAGAGCAGTTTGGGTCGACACCGCTTCGACCCCCGCAATTCACCACCAACTGCCACGTACCTCTTCTGCTATACCACAGTTTTGATTGCGGGACAACTCTAAAATTTTAACGTTCGAGCATGTTTCGTCCCCGCAATGAAGTGTGGCCTTCGATCTTGTAGCAATCTGTGATCTGAGAATACCCTGCTTTTGTAGCACCCATGCTAAAATTTATCCATCTTCCAACTCCAAAATCCTTTTAACTGTGTTTAGAGATGGAGCCAATTTTGGTTCTTCGGAGCTTTGAAGGCTGAGCGAGAATATCTCCCGGGGGGAAATCTCCCAAATATGATGTGGTGGCTTGACGTCATTGTGTTGTCACAACTACTGATGGATGAGCGCCATGTGTCTTCGACACTTCGACACTCCAGGCTTCGGGAGTTCTAGATTGTGAAGCATGAAAAACACCCGTAGTGGAATGGGCCAATAGTGACGTGGCAGCTTGAAATGAATGCTATGCGGCCTTGGAGGATAAGTTCCATGTGTTGAATTGAAAAACACCCATGGAGTGGTAGGGCCCAAAGCGACGTGTCATCCTGAATTCACTTCGAGACTTCAGCTCTTTGGGACTTCGGGATGTTTGGATGGAAATATTCCAAAGTAACTTTCTCTCGATTGATGTGGAAACTTCTCGTTACTTCGGGACTTTGGGATGTTTGGATGAAAATATCCCAAAGTAGCTTTCTCCCAGTTGACGTGGCAAGCTCTCGTTACTTTGGGACTTCAGAACTTCGGGATGTTTGGATGAAAATATCCCGAAGTAGATTTCTCCTAATTGACATGGCGACCTCTCGTTACTTCAGGAGTTCGAGACTTCGAGACTTCAGGAGTTCAGGATGTTTGAATGAAAATATCCTGAAGTAGATTTCTCTCGGTTGATGCGGTGACCTCTCGTAACTTCGACACTTCGAGCTTCAAGAGATTTTGAACGCGGGCATGAATATCTCCCAAAGTGACTTTCTTCTGGTTGACGTGGCAGCCTCTCGTCACTTCGGGACATTGGGACATCAGCACTTCGGGATGTTTGGATGAAAATCTCCTGAAGTAGCTTTCTCCCGGTTGACGTGGCGACCTCTCGTTACTTCAACACTTCGGGCTTTGGGAGATTTTGAACATGGGCATGAATATCTCCTTAAGTGACTTTTTTTTGGTTGAAGTGGCAACCTCTCATCACTTTGGGACTTCGACACTCCAGGGCTTCTGTCTAGTCATTAATCCTTGCACGATTTTGAAACTCCGAATGCACGGGAGCCGTTAATCTGAACTACACATGGGATCTCCATCGTTGAAAAATGAACCTGTCTGCTCGCCAATATTTCAAGCTCGAAATGGACTGCTCTGAATGCTGGGTTTTTCTCATAGTTTTTCCCTGTGCATACAACATACTTGATCGACCTCACTTTATCAACCAAAAGAGGAAAATCTTATAGGAAGGTATGCAGAGAACAGAGAGAGACTTGATAGAGGTGTAGACCTAGGTCTCAACAATAACTACATATGACCCAATGTGACAACTTTATGTGATAACACCAACTACTAAAAATACATTTCAAAATATCTCAAAATATCTCTAATTTTAACGTTTTGAAAAAAAACATTTTTCTTTATATAACATCATTTTTTATTTAGGTGGTGATTTTAAGATTTTTTTTGAGCTATTATATGAGTTTTGAAGGCCATGCTTGAAAAATGTTGTAATTTTGACCTCGTTTGAAAAATGGTGCTACCGGTAGCACCACTTTTCGATTTGGGGGTTGATTTTCATTTTTTTTTTGCAAAAATATGGGGTTTTTGGGATAGAGTTCTCGTTTTTAGGTCACAATTCTCTTTAAGTTGGTAACTTTGTATGGTCAAGGTGGTCTCATAACCACCTTCTTGCACAAATTTCAAGTGCACATTTCTTATAAGAGTTGATTATATAATATTTGTTGATCAAAGAACTTCTTGAAGAGCACCCTAGTCATTATGAGGATACTTGGCATACTTTCATGATCCCTAGGAGGAATAGATCCTTTCTTGAATTTTGACTTGGAATCAATTCATATTTTATTAAAGGTGGATACCGAAGAGTATCTTTGTGGGGCATTCCAAAGGGGAAGAGGACAAGTGGCATATTGCATGGTCCACACTTTGGTTGGAAGAGAGACATGCGACATCTCCTTAATCATTGTTTCACTATTTTATTGCCATCATTGTTTCACTATTTTATTGTCTACCAGGGGTGTTTTTCTTTGGAGAGCTCTATTAATATTTTATTCTAGTATTTTTCTTGGAGAAAAACATGGATCTAGAAATACTTTATTGTTATTCCTTGGAGAAAAGTGTGGATTTAGATTCCACTTAATGATAATATTTCATTGTAAATGAGTTTGAGCTCAAATATTAAAAAAATATTTTCTCTCTCCATTGGATTTTCATGGTTGGGTTAATGAAGAAAACCTCTTTTGGAGCCTTATTGAATATCTTATGAAGGGATTGTGAATGCAAGAGTTATTTTTTTGTTAATGTGAAGCATTATGTTTTCATTTCAAATTGCTGAATATATTTGTTGAAAAGTATATGCAAGAGTTGCTTTAAGAGCCACTTGTGAAGGGTATATCTACAGTTATATTGAAAGGGTTTAGCTATGGGATTTCCTATCTTATTCTCCTTTGTTATTTTCTTGTTGAATGCATTAATTTTGTAGCTTCCATTGTCATTAGAGTTGTTGCATATTTCTAGTTCATAATAAGACACCCTTAGTTTGGTTCTTTGTATAAGAGGATCGCCTTAATTTGATAACTCATAATTACTTTTTTGTAATTGTAAATGATAAATTAATGCTAATTCTAGCATGTTAATTCCAACTCTATTATATCTCAATCATTTATAAAATAAACCCTCTTAGATTGATGCCTCGACTCCATTTTCTTTCGATTGGATAGGCACTAGTCTCGGTCCACCCAGTCATATTTATTCTAAAGTTTATCTACAATTTTTTATCTAGGGATACCCCCCTTGTGCTAGAGGAAATCCAACCTAAAGTGAGAGAGAACATTATTTTGGTGACAATGAACAACCCCTTTTAGTTCCTCTAAAGTTACACTTGTGTTTTAGGGCTTTACTACTTAAAGTGTAGGTTTGGAAGGTAACAACATAGTAAGCATCACTGAAAATATCAACAAAAGGACTATTAAAATCATGGTGACCATTCATCTGTCATATGTCTATTAATCACTGAGCCATCTGTTGTTGTTGCCAACAACATGATGATCACAATGGTTATGTTGCTAGCTACAAGATGATTGCAATGGTTATGGTTATGAAACAAAGTGTTAGAAATTCCAACGATGAAGGGTCAGAAGGGCATATAATAACAACTTCCACTTATTTTTAGTCTTGGGGCATCATCTCCATGGGTCTATTCATTGTTTTTGGGGATTATAAGTTAGCTAGGAAATAACTTAGTTTGTCATCTATTTACCTTTTTCCAAATTATGGATATATTAAGATTATATTTGTTGTTGAAGCAAATACAGATGGAACCTAGTTCAAGAGTTATTCTACAAAGTTTGGTATCCTTTTGGAGATTTGAGACTAGAAATTTATCATGGGAAAAATCGTTCTCCTCCTCACAAATTAGATACTTAGAAGAGGTGGAGAGGTTCTCCACTCACTTAGTTATTCAGAGGAAATTTTATTTTGAAGTGCAACAAAACAATAATGCAAAAGGCTTTGAAACAATAGGCTCATCTGAAAGCCCATCCAGGGATTAAAAACAATGTCCTTTTTAGTGAAGGTCACAATGATACATATTCAAAGGTTTTGCAAGTTTTCACTGAACATAATGTTTTGGAAATTGAAGATAGGTTGAATGTAATGTTTGATTATCAATTGTTGCTTGTGCTCAACTAGGAATGAAGATCAAGAAAATTTAATGGTAAGTCTCTGTCAAGTGGTCATGCATAGTAGCTTCATCATGCCATGGATATCTTCTATGTTTGGATTCATTGCAATCCAAATTACTAGAAAATGTTGATATCTTCTGAAGCAATGCTAAGATGAAGGTGAATCCCTCAATGCAAGCATCCACTATTCTTCTTCATTTGATTTCTTAAGTTTTTTTTTTGGACATCCAAAGTATTCTTCTATATTTCTTGTTTGTCTATATGACTTTGATTCTTATTTTGTAATTTTGTTTTAACATAGAGCATCTAATTTGGGACCTTCCACTCTTGTCAACATTTCAATATTAAACTCACTCGTCATCAATTTTTTTCCAAAAGAATTGGAGATACAAAGGAATCCACATTTTCCATGGCACCAAATTTGGGACCTTCTAGGTGTGTGGACATTTCAACATTAAATTCAGTCATCACCAAACCTTTGTAAACAAAGAATCTTGTGACCCATCCTCGGAATCACCAGCTTCCAGTTAGCTATCAAGCTCATCTGCATCTCTAGTTGGTCTCCTCCACACTTTCATTTGTGGATATCCATTATCTCCATACATCCACTTCTCTAATTACTTCAAAGGAAAGACCATCTTGTTACCTACATCGTAACTGTGGTTACAATTATTGGTATAACGTAGTTTTTTTGCAGTGCAGATGGTATTACACATCACTGGAATAAAAAAATTATTTAGTTGATTTTCTAATCGGATTTCAAGTGCTTGGATTTTCATGACAACAGTTTACATTGCATGCTTTTCTGCCACTTTTTGAACAACTTTATCATCAAACATTTCTATTATATATATAAGGGTTCAAATGTGAACATTACATTGCATGCTTTTCTGCCATTTTTTTGAACAACTTTATCATTGAACATTTTTATTATATATATATAAGGGTTCAAATGTGAACATTAATATAGCATTTTCGATAGAAAAATGATCCTCCTCCCCTACAATATTTAGATACTTAAAAGAGATGGAGAGGTTCTCCAGTCACCTAGGTATTCAGAGAAAAAAATCTTATCTTGAAGCGCACAAAAATAGCAATGCAAAATGATTTGGAACACTTGGAACAACATGCACAATTAAAAGCCCACTCTGACACTGAAAATAATCTCCTTTTAGTGAAAGTCACAGTGACGAAGATTAAGGATTTTGCAATATTCTACTGAACATAATGTTTTGGAAACTGAACAAAATCTATATACTCAATAGAATATGGCAATTAATCTGAAGAGTGATATTTTAGGGTACACAATTGAATATTGTATATATACAAAATCTATGCAGTGTATTTATGGGTAGTATTATAACCCTACACGTGATTAGAGAATGAATCAACCAATTGTCTTGGAGTATTCATGTAATTTCTACTTTGTTGTTATTTTGTATTCATGTAATATTTTAATATCAAATTTAATTATGTTTTCGTGCACAATACCATATCATTGGCTATGTTCCAATTTAAACATTCCATTTATTATACTTTGTTTATTTTTTCCAAATAATATTGATTGTTTATTATTTTTTCAATATTATATATATAAAATATTAATTAATTTACTCTGTCTTGTATTATTTTAAAATCATAATATAAGATGAGTATATATATATATATATATATATATATATATATATATATATATATATATATATATATTATTACAAAATATAATATAAGATGGTATATATATATATATATATATATATATATATATATATATATATATATATATGTAATATTAGTTGTTCTTAAACAATCAAATTCATCATATTTAATGTTTATATTATATAATCTTTTGTGTTGTATTATGGTTTATATTATATAATCTTTTGTGTTGTATTATGATTTTAAAATAATTTACCATTCTTTTGGTTAAGTATTCAATCTAAATTTGTATATATTGCAATTAAGAATTGTTGGTCTAAATATTTGAGTTGGAGATAGTGATTTTCTAAACTTTATGTATTTTTGAATAATTAAATTGAAACAATGTTTTTATTCTTAAAATTTTACTATTTTAAAATTATTATTTTAATATTATATTTTAATATATATTTTTTTTAAATAAGAGTTGTATAAAAAACCTTAAAAAAACTAGAGTTACAGTATCATCAAGAGTTCCAGATTGTAATAACTGAACTGTCTCGAAGGGAAACCAGTTCAACCAGTCAGTCAGAGAAAAGCTCCATGTCTTAAGTAAATGACAAAACTTAAACATAAAATTTATAGTCTCCATAAAACAACATGCCAAATATGACCATAGGCTTCATGAGGCAAAAGAAAATCAAACACTTGGCTAAACTAACATAAAGACACCTGTGTTGGTCACGTGGTTGGCTCGTAGCGTGGCCACACGTGTAGGGAGGTGGCATAGGTCATTGGGTCCGTAGCTGGTGCATCTTCCTCTTCGACAATTGTCCCTCCCTCCTCCATGGGCTCATGCATGGCAACGCTTGTGTTGACATTGCCTCCAACCCATTCCTCTTTGACCCATGTACCTCCCTCCTCCGTGGCCTCATGCACGGTCGTTCCTGTGTCGACATCGCCTCTAGTCCCTTCCTCTTCGATAAATGTCCCTCTCTCCTCCATAGGCACATGCATGTCAATGCCTGTGTCATCTTCGCTACCCACCCCCGTAGTGTCTGCTCCTCCATCCCTTGAGTTGTCTCCATTTCCTTCCCCTGTGGCTTCGCTCGCTCTTGGTGTCGAGTGGTAAGCCCCCTGCAGAGATGAGAGTAGGAGCGTTGAAGCCTTCTCGTCTAGGATTTCCAATCGAAACTGAAGGTCATCCAAGCCTTATCGCAGTTCGAAGACCAGACTTTGTAGGATAGCAAAGTTGTCCCACAATTGCGAGTCTGGTACTGAATCTGAAAAGGAATGAGGCCCCAGTTGTGGTCCCAAGAAATTTGGTTGTTCTCCCAGGTGAGACTGTCTGGCTGGGTTCTCTGGCTGGACTAGTGCGCTCGCTGGTGAGTTGGGTGGGACTACGGGAAATGACAGCGAAGTGAAGGCCAAATCAAAAGAAGGCCCTAGGTTAAAACCCAAGGAATTTTTAGAGAGGGCAATCCATTCCAGCTGACTTGCAGAGGGCGAGGAAAGGGACGAGAGGTCATTGGGGCTTTTTTGAGACTGTGATTGTGAAGAGGGAGAGGAAGATGAAGCAGGTGATGAGTGAGGAGATGGTGCAGGCGGGGGTCAGAGAGCCACCCGCGACCAGCTTGGCTGCCAAGCTGAGCCACGCTTAGATTTCCCCCTTTGTCTCGGCATTCTAGGGACACTGAGGGGAATTGCAAGCACCGAGAGGAAACACAGGTGATGAAGGTGTAACTGGTAGTGATGCAGGTTGCAGGAGGTCTCAACCTTCGAAGAGAGCCTTTGCAATTGCATCTGGTAGGAGGCATGGCATCGAGGTTGCTAAAGGAGGCGAAGGTGCACGTGTAAAGTAAATTCAAATTCATGTCTTTGTGCCATCGAAATGACAGGGAGCTTAGGCCAGACACACTGAGAGTAATGGTGCCTAGGCCTACGTGAACATGGTTTAAATGCATGAGGGTGGCGGGAGGATGTGCCATGCTCCTGTCACATGGCCATTGCCATGTTGACCGCTTCGTGCCCCCTTCTGATGACATCTATCCCACACTAGCACCCCATCTGAGAAATTTTAAAACTATTATTTTAATATTTAAGAGATATTGTTAAAAATAACTATCCAATTTCAAATCAAATCCAATTTCAAATCAAATTGTTCGCTATGATTATCATAGACATATCCATTTTTTTATCCATGAATATATAATTTCTTTATCTACATCACTATTACGTTGTGTAAACAATATATCCATCTTTTAAAAAAGACATAAAATATGATTCTCTAACTAAAATATTGCTAATATTTTAATTACTAATAATATATAATTTTTAATGACTTAGCACAAGTTCGTTTCCTAATTAAACTAAATCTCTTTAGTATAAAGACATTTATAATTGAACGAAATTTTGTAATGGGTTATGATCACTCGTTACATTAAATATAGTTAATATGAATAAATTATTATCTATATTTTTATAATGATATTATTTTATTGTGAAAAAAAAACCATTATTATATAAAATGAGTGAATATTCAAATTAAAAAGAATATTTCTAGGATAAAACATTCACAAAAACATTTTAGTTGAAGTCTTCCATTAGGTTCAAAATAGGGTCTCTAAGGCCGACAATTGGTGACTTTAGAAGTTGAAACAATGACGGGCAATATATGAAAATAACTTAACAAGAACATTGACAATTGGACATTAGGGATGGGCAAATGGATGATATGGCAATGAATAGATGTGATGATAGATAAATGGTTAAATATTGAATAAATTAAACTTTAATGTATGTGTTTTAGACTCATGATTTTGTTGGATTATTATGTGTTTTACATTCATGGTTTTGTTCGATTATTATCACCTCTCTTTAATGAAATAATGAGTGGTGATGTTTTTATATAAATTATAATTTTTTTTTTTTATAAAAAATAAGTAAATTGTTATTAAATTAAATTGATAGTTGGGGATTATTATTTATATGATTTTGTGAGTCTAGGTTTTAAAGGTTTAAGTTAGTTTATTTTCACACTAATTATAAAGTGTTATGTTGAAGATAGATTTATATATTTAATTTTCATTAATTAATATATTTTAACGACCAAATTGATATTCAAGGCCTAGGTCATAGAGGCTCTAAGTTTCGATCATTTTCACACTAGCAATAATGTTTCATGTTGAATATAGGTTTATACCATAACACCTTGATACCATATATGGTGTCCACAACACAAAAAAAACTCCATATATGGTGTCTATAAAACAAAAATGTTGTCACTTGAGAGGTGCATTTCATATCATGCTAGTGCAAGCAAAAACCAAAAAGTATGTGCAAAGGGTAGTCAAGAGTCAAAGAATAAGTGTGCGATTAATTCATCATACTCAATGATTACATTTAGAAGGTCTGAGGATGAATTTATCATCCATGATAACATACAACTCTACTAATGTAATCCAACAACCAAAGAATATTGTAATTTAAGACTTTAAAAAACTACAAGACTTTAACAGACTTGAGTAGCCCCCAACTAAAACTTTCCATTCCAAGACAAACAAGAGTTACTTTCCAACAATTGTTACACCAGTTCAAAGCAAGCTAAGGATATCAAAGAAACACATGAAGAAATATGTCACCATTGGAATAGTTGTTTGCAAGTTGTCTCTCATATCTAAAGCCTTTCTCCACTTAACTAGATATTCACAGTATTCTTTATTCCAGGTCCTTTTGAAAACCCTATTTGCCAAGATTTGCTCTAATTCATCGACTAGCTTAATAGGTAGTTGTTTTTTCCATTCAGCCAGGGCATATCATTTTATTCTCCCTCATGAAACGCGTACTAGTTGGCCACATTGAATATTGGAGAAATGACAAAATCTTCTGGAAACTCTAACTTATATGCATTATCAAAAATCTTTCATATATTAATGAAAAAGGAAAATGTTTTATATATGAGTTTCTCACAATAAATCATCAACAAATGACCCTTGATTCTCTTTAAATAGAGATCATGGACCAATTGGGTGTTATGCCATGGATAAATAATTGTTAGTATTGAGGAGAGAATAAATCGTCAGATCACTTTGTGTCTAAAACATAATTGTAACTTTCATATTAAATCATTACAAATGCACACTAAAGAGACAAACTAAATAAACCTTTTTTACCTAAAGACACATTAGACCAATTTAATCTTAATTAAATCCTAAGTGTTTAAATATCCTAACATCCCCCCTTAAGAACAACTTAGGATAGAATTGGAGTTACAAAGGTGACACAATAGGATAAGGAAAGGGGAATTAGAACATATTCCCCCCTAATGATAACTAACTGAAATCCTAACATAGATTGAAGTTTGGAAAATGTCACTTGTATAAGAGATCTTGTGAAAAATTCAGCAACTTGATCATTTGTATGACAATAGTTCACTTCAAGAATGTGATCTTAAAGAAGATATCTAATGAAGTGCATGTGTAGCTCAATGTGTTTTTTTTGTTGATATTGGACTAGATGTTTGGCAAACTAAATGGCACCCTAATTACTACACCAAATTTGTAGTTGAATGTTATCGATGGAATGAAAACTCTAAAAGGATTTGTCGAAGCCACAAGGCTTCTTGACTTGCACTAATTGTTGCTCGATACTTTGTTTCTATTAAAGAAAGAGCACGTTGCTTCTTAAAATCCCAAGTGACAAATATAAAACCGAGACTAAAAACATAACCTAGAATAGACTTTAGATCATCAAGGTTATTAGTGAAATCATAATCAGTAAAACCAACCAACAAAGGAGTCCCCCCTAAACAATAATGTATCCCAAACTGAATTGTACCCTAGATATATTAAAGTATCATTTTTGTTATTTTCCATTGACTCTCATGGGGTGTTTGCATATATCGGGCAATAAGACCAACAGAAAAGGAAATATCAAGATGGGTATGAGTCAAATACAAAAGGCTACAAACTAACTAACAATACAAAGTGGCATCTACTTCAAGTGTAGTAGCATGTGGAAACAAGTTTGACACTGATGCAGGAGCATCTTTGGCCTTAAGCAATCCACATCAACCAAAAATATTTCAATTTCAAGTTAATAAATTGTAGGGAGAGATAATTGTTGCAACTCCCATTGTTGTAACACTGAGTGTTGTAACTCCCATTGTTGTGACACAAATGTTATAACTCACATTGATGCAACACTAGTATTGTAACACATGTTGCTACAACACCCGTGTTGTAAATCATGTTGTTGCAACACTAGCATTGCAACTCACATTGTTGTAACGCCATTGTTGCAACACATTTGATGTAAATCACATTGTTGCAACACCAATGCTATGACTCCCATTGTTGTAACACCCCTTGTTGCGACACCTATGTTGTAAAACACATTGCTACAATATCAGTGCTGCAACTCTAGGCAAGAGGAAATTTTCTTAGAGTGTTGAGGATCATGATTCCACATGTCTTGCAATAATTTTGTGACAATTGGTGGGCCAGCTGCATGATGGAAGAAAAATTTCTTCAAATGATTTGAAGAAGTTAGCCTTCATTGTTGTCTAAGTTCCCAATGCACATTTGGAAAACGGTTGATAATCTAAATTGTTGTAATTGCTCACGTCCAACGCATCTTGGTGGAGAAAACAAGAAATGATTAAGAATAAAAGATATATTGGAGGGATGATTCGGTTACTAAGAAAGGGGAAAAAATAAAATGGAAAGAGGTTTGCGTGGGGAATACAGAGGGACATAAGCAAGAAAACAAAATAGAGGTAATGTCTGCAAGCAGATAGAGCAAAGGAAGGGACACCAATTTTGGATGGTCAACGTGGAACAGGGAGCACACCTCTAGTCATTGAGTCTAAATGAGAACTATGCCAGATTGGATGATAATGTAATGAGACTATGAAAGACAATTTTCGGTCTTGTTAGTAAATTATCTTGAGTCCATGTTTAATGGGGTTGTTATTGTTTCCATTTTCCTATGATTGTAAATTTCTCTTGGCATTCTTTAAGTTGTTAATTTATGTTAGCATTGTTAGTTGTTAGTTGTAAACTCTATGGGTAGAAACCTTGTTATGTAATTGTTTGAGTACAAGATTGTGGGTGACTACATCAAGTGGTACCAGAGTTGGTTAGATCCTAAGTTCCCAAAAGTAACGCCTATGAATGTTAGTCTGAGTGAGGACTTGGAGATTTTGAAACTGATTAAAAGTATGAAAATGAGCCTAAAGAAGAGATAAATGTTGAGGAAGTAGACCCAAAAACAATTTTGATATCTTTTCTGAAAGATGAAGGTAGTGCAGGGGTGGAAGTTTCATGTTATGATGGTAGTTTGAAAGTTGAGACTCTCATTAACTGGATAGGAGAGCTCGAAAGATATTTTGAGTATGAAAATGATCAGGATCCCAATCGGGTTTGATTCACCATGACAAATATAAAGGGTCATGTTGCACTCTAGTGGGATATGCTATAGAAGGATAGAGTAAATAACTGATATGAGAAGATTAGAACCTGGAGGAAGATGGTGAGAAAAATCAAGGAGAAATTACTACTTCTTGATTATCAATATAATTTTTGTAAGCAAGTGCAAAACGTAAGGTGGAAAGAGACATATGTCCATGAATATACTAAGGAATTTTTCAAATGGTCACTTAGATCAGAGATAAAGAACTAGAATATCAATGAGCGACAAGATATGTAAATGGGTTGAAATATCAGATTCAGGATGAGATGAGTACACAATAATTTTTTAATGTAGATGAATCCTATCAAGTTTATTTGAAGGTGGAATAAAATATCGATAGAAGTTTGTGGCAGAAGTTCAGGGGAAAAGGATAGAGAGGTAGGGGCAGAGCAAGTACTGTTAAAAGTAGTGAAAATAAAGATGAAGTGACCAGCATCTAGAATACAATAGGAGGAGGTGGCACCAGAAGAGGCAGAGGTAAGTATGTGATCACCAGTTACAAATGCAGAATAGAAGGTCACAAGGCATCATAATGTCTAGAGAAGTAGAATACAGAGAGGAGAAATGAGGCCAAAACACAAGTTACCCAAGTAGATGAGGAAGACGTTGTTGGAAACAATGTGGAAGTACTTCAACATGAGCAGGGAGGAAACTTGATGTTTAGAAAAGTGCTACTTAAGCCTAAAATAAAGAAAACAGAAGAACCTGAACAGAGGAAGAAATTTTTTAAAACTAAGTGCAAAATTAAGGATATGTGTTGTCATCTATTCATATATGGTGGAAGTACAAAAAATTTAGTATCCATAGAGGTAATGGAGAATTTAAAATTAAAAGGTATTCCACATACAAATCTGTATTGGGTCTCATGGTTGAAAAGAGGACAGTCGGTGACCATGACTAAGCAATGCTTGTTAAGTTTTCAGATTGGAAAGTTTAGTAAGCAGGTATTGTGTGATATAGTAGAGATGGATGCTTGCCATGTACTACTTAGAAGACCATGGTCATTTGACATTAAATTTTTCCATGATGGAAGGAAGAATACTTATGAATTTTTAAAGGATAGATAGTGATACAAACTGAAGCCAATGGTGGAAAATCAGTTAAGTAGTAGTGATGGAAAATTAAATGATAGTAGAAATGGTTGTAGCAGCAGTCGCATTATGATGTGTTCAAATAAATAATTTCTGATAAAGTAGAAAAATACCCATTTTTGTTTGGCCTTAATGCCAAGACAAGTTCCAAAGAGTGGAAACATGAGCTTTGTACCATCGAAAATTCAACCTTTGTTAAATGAATTTAAAGAGATTGTTGGAGATGATATACTAGTAAGTTTACCTCCCTTAATGAGTATATCACATCAAATTGATTTGATACCAGGAACAAGTCTATCAAATAAATCTCCTTATCAGATGAATCCAGTATAGAGCGAGGAAGTGAATAAGAAGGTGCAAGAGTTGCATGACAGAGGATTGATCCAAGAGAGTTTGAGTATCTTTGTTGTACCTACAGTACTGACACCAAATAAAAGGGGTGAATGGAGAATATGTATTGATTCACAAGTTATCAACAATATTACTATTAAGTACAAGTTTCCCTTACCAAGGATGGATGACCTCATGGATTGTTTGAGTAGGGCTAAGTACTTTTCAAAGATCAATTTGAAGAGTGGGTATCATTGGATTTGGATAAGGGAAGGTGACTAATGGAAGACATTGTTCAAGACAAAGAATGGACAACTTGAGTGGCTAGTCATGTTGTTTGGGTTAACCAATGCCCCTAGCACATTCATGAGAGTTATGAATGAAGTCTTGAAACCATTATTGGGAAAGTTTGTTATCGTGTACCTAGATGACATTTTATTTTTAGTAAAAGCAAAGAAGAACGCCTAAAGCATGTGAGAAAGGTGTTACAACAGTTGAGAGAAGCTAAATTACTGATAAATTTGAAGAAATGTACATTTTTGAAGGAGTTAGTATACTTGGGATTCCTGATTTCCAGTGAAGGCTTGAAGATGGATTATGAAAAGGTAAAGGATATTTTGGAGTGACCAACACCTTAGTGTACATTTTATGTGAGAATTTTCCATGGTTTGGTAAGTTTCTACAGGAAATTTATCCGAAACAATGAGATTTGTGAACCACATATTGAATGCATGGAAAAAGGAAATTTTCAAGTGGATAGCAACAACCATGAATTCATTTGAGGACTTGAAGAAAAAGGTAACTAAGCGTTGCACTTCCATATTTCAATAAAGTATTTCAAGTAGACTGTGATGCTATTGGCTCAGTGATTGTAGCAGCTTTGAGCCAAGAAGGAAGGTTGATTGCATTCTTCAACGAGAAATTGAATGATATTAATAAGAAGTACTATGTTTATGATTAAGATTTTTATGATATTGTACAAGCCTTGAAGAAATGGCGACATTACTTGCTACTGAAGGGGTTTGTTTAATTTACTGACCATAAGGCGTTGTGGTACATCAATAGTCAAGACAAGTTAAATAAAAAACATTCCAAATGGGCATAATTTTTGCAAAGTTACTCATTTTGTTTGAAGCACATGTCTGTAAAGTTGAATAAGGTTGCATGCATTAAGTTGGAGGATAATGTTGCTAAATACTTTGTCAGTTGAATTTGTTAGCTTGGAATGTATGAAAGAGTTGTATGTAGAAGACGTGGATTTTTCATAGGCTTGGAAAGCATGCAAAGCACCTTGGAGCATTGACATAACACCATATTTGGATTTCCACATCCAAGAAGGATTCTTGTTTAAGAACCAAATTTTGTGCATTCCATGGAGCTCATTGCGATTTAATCTTGCCAGAGAGATGCGTAGTGGGGATTTGGGTGGATATTTTAGTGTTGATAAGACCAAAACGTTGGTGAAGGAAAGATACTTTTTTCCTTGCATCAACAAAGATGTGAAAAAGTTTGTTGAGTGTTGTATAATTTTCCAAATAGCTAAAGGAAAGAGTCAAAACACAGGGTTATATACACCACTACCGGTACCCGAGAGGCCATGGGAAGATATAAGTATTGACTTCATTTTGGGATTGCCTAGGATGCAGAGCGGTCATGATTTTGTGATGGTTTTAGTGGACAGGTTTTCAAATATGGAAAATTTCATACCATGCAAGAAGACCAATGATGCTACTAAAGTGGTTGTTTTATTTTTCAGGGAGATTGTGCAATTACATGGACTGCCAAGAAGTATCACTTCTGACAAAAATACAATATTTCTTGGACACTTTTGGAGGACACTTTAGAAGAACATGGGTTCCAATTTGTTATATTGTTTTGCATACCATCCACAAACGGATGGACAGACTGAGGTGCTTAACCAAAGTCTTGGAAATTTGTTGAGGAGTTTGAGTGGAGATAAACTAGAACAATGGGATTTGTTCTTGGACCATGTTGGATTTGCTTACAATGATTCAGTTAATAGATATGTGGGAAAGATTCCAATTCCGATTGTTTACGTTAGATCACTAAAATGAGTTGTTGATTTGGTTAAGTTGCCAAATATGGAGGAAAAAAGGAGTGTTGTTGCAAGTAAGTTTGTTGACAACATACAGGAAATTCATGAATAGGTTAAGAGGAAGTTACAACAAAGTAATATCAAATACAAACAAGGAGAAGATTTGTGAAGAAGATAAAAGGTTTTTTAAGAAGGAGAGTTGGTGATGGCACACCTTAGGAAAGAAATATTTCCCAGAGGTATGTATAGTGAACGCAATTACAATAAAATTGAACCATGTGTGGTCTTGTTGGTTAGGGCCCTGGATTGTTTCCCTCTTTGAGGTTTTTAACCCTGTAAGACATTGGTGTACTGATATTTGGTATGTTTGTGTGAGTGGTTACCCTAAGGTGTTCAACCTATGTGGATATACCCTATTTATCTAACATGGTAATCACAAATTCCCAAGGTGAATGTTGAGGTAAATATTTATCCTTGATTCCAAATGTCCATTAATTGTAATTTCATTCTCAGTTTATTATTTACCTATAAATTAATGCCTCCATGTTTTTAATTTAGGATAACATGGAAAATAGTGAGGTTAATAGTTGAGAGCATCCCTGTGACAATGTTATGAGTGTATTATCACATGTATGATGGTATTGATGATTTAGTTTAGATTTGGTATACTTATAACTTTCTTTTGTTTCAAGAGTAGGACCTATAAATAAGGATGTTGGGAGACTAGAGGAAGATATTGTCCAAGCCACGATCTCTACCAGCCAACCAAGTAATGAACATTGTTATAATATTTATGTTGAACTATTAAACAAACATTTCAACACTACTAATCCACTAACTATATATCTTTTACCTATATTTTGTAATCAATGTTGGTTCTAATGATATTGTACGTGATAGAATATGTGTATTTCATTCCAGTAGGCTGCGTGAATCAATAGAATAACAACATCCACCAAACAAATATGAGGATGAACTCACCAACAAATCAATTATGACTTATTTAAAAAACTTAAGAAAAATTGTATGAAGTAATTAGATATAGTAGGATATAGTATATAAAAATCAACAATTTTGTCGAGACCCATGTTATTATAATGATTAGTTTTATTAATATAATATTTTGTACTATGATTTTTGTTTTAATACGTCTTATGCAATGTTTTATGTTTTATTATATTATGTTAATTTCAATTATTTTCTAGTGGATATTTTGGGTATGGGGAATTAAGAGTGACGTGAGGTGGGGGGAAGGGGATATATTAGCTTCCACCTTCATGTGGCTGGCCTTGTTCAGTAGAGAATCAATTATTCTTGAAACCAGGGGAAGCTCAAGCAAATATGTGTTTTGGAATCTTCTATTTTTAATATTATTGATACAATGTTAAATATGGTTGAATAAATAGTGTATCAATTAGATGATTACAAATCTTTTGTGCCTTATCCAATCATTACATTTCGTTATTGCAAGAACATTGTCCACCTTATGTGTTGTTAAAAACTCTATGGTTTTTTGGATGATTCAAGTATTCCCCTTTACTTTTTTTACAATCTGTTACATGAATCTTACATCTTCAATTGCTAGCCAAATGTTTTTATTTATTTATTAGGGATGCAAGTAAGTTTAATTCTACTACTTTTTTTTTTCAATTTTTATTTCATTGTTGATTTAATAGCTCTAAACTAGAAGAACTCCAAATATATCTAATTTCCCAAGTTTTCTATAATCTTTTCTTAGAATTCATTCACCTTCAATGACCTGGATTGACACAATGGTTTGTTGGTTCTTCTAGGTTGTAAAATTTGAGACTTATTTGAAGAATTAACATCCTTCCTTGGAATTAGTTTTGTCATCACTCCATTAACACTCTCTATATAACCCAGGGTTACATAAGACACATATTTAGTTTCTTCTACGCTAAGAATTCTCCCTTTAATAGTTGTACCAATTGAGGTAACTTTATCTGGGTTTACACCCTTGTTTGCCTCTTTTCCATAAAGGATTTCCATCAAACAAATCCTTGAGTAGTTGTTGAACTTTAGGAATATGGTGTCTACAATCAATAAGAACAATCTCATCACTTTGATTCTTCTAAACTAATATCATCCTATCCTTTGTAACAATATCCGTGGTATTCCAAAAAGGCCATTCTTCATATTCTCAAAGAGAGCACTTATTAGAGACAAATAGTCCTTTCCCAACCTCTTTGGCTTTAGGATTTTCATATGCCAATTCTCCAAAGTGACATCCAAACATTAAAAATACAAAAGTGCAATGAATTCTTCCAATTTAATGATCCATATCTCTCCATTCCAAGAAGAATACATGTGTCTAGTTAGAAGAACACCAATGCATACACATAATATGGCTTTGAGTAAGTCTTTGTTTCCACATAATATGGCTTTGAGTATTCTTCTCCTTGTACTGCTCCTCAAGAATGTCATTCTAGTAACCTTTTCTTTCCCAAAATAGTAATAAAAACCAATATAGATGGAGCACAATTCCCCTCTAGTGACATTTTCTTTCCTCAGATAGTAATAAAAACCAATACAGTGTAGCAATGTTTAAGATAGGCTATTATTCTCTCTTATAATGATGTTCTATTACCATGTGCCCTCAAGTAACCTAATCTTTCCAAAATAGAAATGAATACCAATTTAGGTGGAGCACTCTTCAAGATAGGCTATTATTCTCCCTTAAGACAATGTTCTACTGCTACATCCCCTCATTTTAGCTAGGGCACTCACCAAAAAGAACCATTTAATAACCACTCAATTCAACAATGGTGGAGTTCTTCATCCCCTTTGTCCTTTTTCTCTTTATATATGCCATGAAAATCCTTTAATGGTTCCTTTGTATTGTTGATATGATTGCACCCTCCTTGTTTCCATGAGTGCCTTAAATAGGTCCAAAATTGCACTCTCTTTGCTGCAGATAAACCATCAAAACAAGGCTATTTATGCATGGTATTAGTTTTGAAATCAATGTCCTTCTTTCTGCCACATATCTTGTTGATAGTTTCCATTAACAATACTCAGAGCAAGGACAAAATGATTCCATAGATGGCGCTTGAGGTGGGCTTAGACTAGCACATGAAAGGTCTCTTCTCCCTTAGGAACTTAATTTATATAGCACCACTATGAGGTCTTCAAAAGGAATCTAATTCTCTCTTGTTCAAGTCTAATACATATTGTGGTAGGATGATCTTGGGAAGGGACCCATGCTGCCAATAGGGGCACCTATAATATTTTGATCTATTTAATATCTTAGATCTATTTAATTTTTTATAATATTTTTTTATTATTGTTATAATTAACTTTACATGTTTGTTGGTAGGATTCCACCCAAGATCTCAATGTGGGTGATGACGACAACTTATTTGATGGCCTAAACCCACTAGCCACTATTAGAAAGGCTATTTGAAATACCATCAAAGAATTGATTGCATTATTTGACTTTGACTTAGAGGATGTTGTGCTTAAGCACAACATTTCTATTGAAAGATTCCAACAATATGAACTATGTATTAAATTTTAACTTGATTAACTTATCATTTTGATTTTTTAGTTTGATTTAATCTTATAGTTGAACAAAAACTGGATTTTTTGGTGTAGGATAATTTGAGAGTTCTTGAGCCTGCACTTCATGAGGTTGGTGTTGGCAATAGCCACACAACACCTGTGCGATCAAATTCACCCACAATGAGTCACTTACACACTAGATTATTTGGATCTCTGTATCCTTCTCACACTCCCTCATCTCCCCCCTCTATCACTACTCTACCTACATTTGATCGTCCCAGAACTTCTGGTGGGTTACATTACACCCCATGCACATGGCACACCAAACAATGCACATGTTGGCGGAGTTTGCCCTAGTGTCCCCACTCCTAGATCATATGAAGGATTTCCTAGAGTGACATGTATTAGTAGCATTGTGACAATATTGACATATATTCCAGTGGATAAAAGCCTAATCCCATTCAAGCAATTGAAAAACCTCCGATAATTATTAATGTCTTTATTTTTCATAATGTGATAAAATCATAGTATTTTTTTATATTTATGTATACTAATGATAATATGTTACTAGTTTGGCAGGAAATAATATGTTTTGGAAGCACTTGAATGAGAGGGCCTTAGACATTTTGGTGTCTTTCATTCATACAAGATTTAACCAACAACCTTATCATTTGAAGAAGGAGCTTATGGACCACATAGTTGGTCTCGTTGGTGATATATTCAATAAAAGTAAAGTAACCTCTTTAACAAGTAACTATTTGAAAATTGTTTGGGATACATATAAGGTAAATATGGAAAAAAACCCTAGGAATGAACATCCTTCAATAGTTCCCAAGTGGGAATTGAAGGCTTTACTAGATGATGCATATGAGAAGAATATGAGAAAAGAAGGAAATACACCATTAAATGGAGGAAGGTATAACACGATATATTTAATTGAATATGCTGATTTTTTTTTTGTTCTACATAAAATTTTCATTATCTCACCTTCAAACATTTTGTAGGCTCAAAGATACCTCCAAAGCCACCTAGGTAAGGTTAGAAATACCACAACCAACAAAAACTTGGCTAGGATGGTTACCTTAAATTATTGGCCATATTTGTAAGTATCAAACTAATTAAACCATTTATTTATTAAGATCTTCCAACTTTTATTTTAGTGTAATGGATAATTAAAATTTGTGATGTTATGGAATGTAGAGGGATATGTACAAATTTGCAGCCATTAAAGAAGATATTTATACACTTAGATCAACTTTGTATAATGCATCTTTGAAGTGTGTTCATTTAGTGTGCATTTGTAATTATCTAATCCAATGTTCAAAATTATGTTCTAGATATAAAATGATATGACAATTCATCCTCTCCTCAATACTAGCGGATATTAATTCATGAATTAAGATTCGATTGATCCATGATCTCCATTTAAAAAATATGAAGAGTCATTTGTTAATGATCGATCATGAGAAATTCATATGTAAAATATTTTTCTTTTGCATTAATATATTGCCTCAATTGACCACAATGGATGCGACCATGGAGTGTTTCTCTCTTTGAGGGTTTTAACCACATAATACACTGGTGTATCAATGATCTTTGATCTATTTGTGTGAGTAGTTTCCTTAATGTGTTTGACATGTGTGGATATACCCTATTTATCAAACATGGTATCAAAGCCCCTATGAAGACCTGATCTCATTGTTGGTCGAAATCCTATACTCAAGTTTCATTGCATTTATCAAAGGCCTTCTGGTTTTTGTTGTTTTTTGGTATTTTGGGACCAGAAGAACTGTTCTAGTGCATTCAAAGTGTTGTTTTTAGTTGGAAATCCTTTTCATTTCATCTAAAAATATTTTTTTTCCCAATATACAACCATTTGTATTAGATCTAGAGGCATGTTGGACAAGCATGTTGGAAATAATGTATAGAAAAATCCTAAGTATAGAAGAAGCATGCACAAGAAGAAGGAATACTAGGGAGTGTGCACTTGAGGCACATCTAGGAGGACAATGCGCAGAAAGAAGAATAAAACAGAGGGAAAAAAAAGGAATAAAGTAGAGAGAAGAATAAAACAAAGAATAAAGTTGGAGAAGAAAGAGGGCGAAAAGGAAGGATGACAACCCGACATTCTAAAGATAGAAGGATGAAAAAAAGTAGGAAGAACAATAGTTAGAGTGAAAAAGAAGCATGCAGACAAAAAAGTAGGTGAAATCATCCTGAACAACAAGTTAACTTGAAGTTATCATGTATTGTAATAGGGTTTTGGAGATGAAAAAAGTAGGGTTTTAAGCCTTAGAAATCATGTATAAATATGTAATGGTTTGGGAGAATAGGGGTTCACTTTTTGAATGAGTTATGCTAGGTTCTGTTATGTTATACTGAGTATGGAAGTTCTTCTTGAGTGGTACTAAGGATATGGTGCAGAGAGAGAGAAAGGATTGCACTTATTGAATGTATGGGATGGCCCAGGTTCTACCTTAGTTCTCCAACAAAGCCCTAGAAACCATTGGCCCTTTTGGAGACCAGAAGGCAACACTGCGCACAGAGTGCACAGTGAAGTCTCACTTAAGATGGATTATGGGTGATTTCATGACCCATATGTATGCAATCATGGAAGGGATGGGGATCATGGGATGTTAGGCATACCTATAATTCAATATTCATCAGATCTACCATTCCTTTAATCATTAACCTTCATTCTACATAACTAATCTAGTATGCGTTGTAAATTAACTCTAACATATTCATGTATTCATTCATTCATTCAACATTAATCATAGAAACACATAAATAAAAACATCCCACACATTGGTAGGATATTTTACCATGGTTCAACCCCCGGGCTACATCCACAAAGATTTGGAATTCTATGCTTCTTTATTCATTTTCTTCAAAATATTGTGCTGCGTGCATTACATCATAAATTTAGTAATGGTATTGGTGAGGTTGACCAATATCGCACCAAGCTCCATATCTTGGGACCTAACCCTCAGATACAACTCAAAAATAGACTCCATATGATCTCCACAACTCTTGACCAAAACATTCCACAAAGACTAGCTAAAAACTTAGAAAAGTTCTCAAAGGTACTCCCAAATATGCTCAAAGATAGATGATCCTGTTAGAAAAACAGGACCGCGGAGAAATAAAATAAAACAAATGCAGAAACAAAACACAGAAGACACACAATACAAGAGAGACACAGATTTACGTGGTTCACCCAGTGTGGGCTATGTCCACCAGAGAAATTGCAAGGTCCTTCCTTTATTATTATCCAGCAAATGAAGGGATACAACCTACAACAAAACCCGTCGTAACTTCCTCTTCTTTCTCTCACAGTCTCCTCTCTCAGAATACAATATTCACCATCACCCATAGCCGCGATACATTTCCCTCATAAAAGAGGGTTTCCTTCTAGGGAAAAAAACCCTAACATAATCTCTATCGTTAGATCTGTGACCTTATAATGAACGGTCCATATTTACAATGAAATTACAATATACTTTTACAAGGAAATTTTTTCTTCGGGGGCTTCGCCCACGAACCCTCGCTGGGGGTCCGCTTGCCCCTAGAACCCCCAGCTGGGGGGATAGGCCCCCCCGGACCCCGCAGAGGGGGTACCCCCCCTCTGCACTCCCCCATGTGGAAGAGTGTACATACTTCTGGGGTGTAAATACTTCATGGGGTATAAACATGGTTGAAAGTAAAAGACCTATAAATCGGGAAGATAATCAGGCTCCACAACCAACAGATCCCCTATCTTCCTCATACATCATATATTTATAATACAAAAAATGGGTAAAAACCCTTACAACACGGACCCAAAACCCTAACCCTAAGTGGATTAGGTTTGTCCACATATTAACTTCCCATGTGTGGTTGGTCTTAGATCCAACCATTTCCTCATTGTGCTATCCTTCTTTTGCCTTTGACTTTGCATTGCTTTTCCTTGATTCCCGGCGTGCACTGCTTCTTTGGTCCATTCCTTGGATTCTTGCCTCGTTTCTTGCACTCTTCCTTATTCCTCAAACTTTGCTCCCAAAAAATCCTACTCCAACATACCCCCAACACTTACCCATGGCTCGTCCCGAGCTACTCAGGCAATGTTTTCCCCCTGAAGTGACTTCTTTAGCTCTTAAAATATGCCTGTCAACTCTTGTACCCTGTGCTTTCGCTTGCACACTCTTTTCTGCAATACTTTCTATCAACTGCGTTGTTATGTGCTCCTTCAACACTTCTACACTCTACAAGTGTAGCTACTCTATGCTTCTCTTTGCTGCTTCCAACTATGTGATCATCGTTTCTACCCTTTCTTGCAATGTTTCCAATTGAGCCTACCTTAACTGCTTCTCCATGTGAATTGAATTCAACTCTGCCTGCAGGTTTTTCATCTCCTGCGCACTCTTCATCCTGTCTGACATGTCCATATTTTTTTTTCTATTCTTCAAGTACTAGACTACAATGTTTATGTTTCCCTCCTTTTGGTATAGTTCTTGAATCTTTTCATCTTCCTCCAGTTCTTTCCACATTTGCGTTGTACTATTGTACAATTCTTCCATTCTGTTAACCTCCCAATCAATATTTTCTGTGAATTCTATAGCACGTTGTTCCCTTTGTGCTTTGATCTCTGGTGGAGTGTTATGGATCACCTTCTCTACCAGGTCTATGATTTCCTATCTATAAATTTCCATAGACTGCACTATATTTTGGATCTTCTCTTCTGTACTTAACTCCTCTACTAGTGCATTGTCTGGTATAGTTTGAAAGACTTCCTCAAGCCTTTGTTCGAATTTCTCTGTGCGTTGTTTCTTCACCCCTATCGAGCCACACTTCTTTGAGGGCTATCTCTAGTATCTCCTTTTATTCCCTGGATGTATCTAAGTTCGTTGCATCTGTCTTGGCCCTTGATTGAACTTCATTCACGACACTTATCTGCAACTTGTATAATGCCTTGGTTGGAATCTTGGACAACACCAAGTCCAACTACTCTATATCCTTCAAGGGTTTCTGTGGTGTGTCCTTGTCTATATGTAACATTCCTTGGTTGATTTGGAAAGTGCAACTTCCCATTGTTGTTGTCTGCACTATCTCCTTTTCCTCAAGGATTTTCTCCTAATGCGTTGTGCCTTTTTGTTGTGCTACATTGATCTGTAGGATTTCCAAAACTTCTTTCACCTCCATCAACTTTTTCATTAATTATTCTCTTTATGACTTCACGATGTATAGGGATTCTTCTCCTCGATCTTGCACTTTGTCTTCCACCAATTCTGTGTCATCCTCAGTTATTGTGATCTGAGGGGCCTTCTTTTGTGCCTTCATCTTCTTGCGTTGTTCTCCTGTATTCATCATCAATTTTATATTTGGTGTTCTCTTTGTCTATGCGGGGTTCTTTTCCTCTGGTAGGTCTCCACTTCCTATCTCCTGGATAGGGATGTTATCCTTTTTCTTAGCTCCCCCGTTTGTTCCTTATGCACGCTCAATTTCTAGTACTAAGGCCCTAGGTATTGTTTCCTTCTTCCTCTGCTTTTTTACTATCACGCTACCTTCTATTGGTTGAGTGCTCTTTGATGCTTTCTTAGTATTTGCTACTGGACTACTTGATTGTCCAGTTCCTGCTTGCTCTTTACCCTTTGTTCCTTTCTTGACAACCACTTGTACCTTCCAATGATTTGACCATTCCCCTATCACCCATTGTACTTCTTCTACTGTGATAGAATACTGCATATTCAACCATTTCTTCTTTGGGTATCTCCCTGCTTGTATCCACATGTTATGTTTATAGGATTTGAAGTTTTCTATAACTTCATTCTCCTTCACCACTTCAGGTGAGATCCTTGATGTCTCTGCTATCTTTTCCTGTATCTCCTCAAGATACATACAAAAAATGCTAGTATTAGCTTTCCTATGCTTAGGATCTATTTTGTGCCATGAGGTTATATACCTTGCTGGACGACACCTTCCTCTCCTGTCACAAAAGGATGAGTATTTAGGTTCTTCCCATGCCACTAAGGCTATCAAAATTAGAATCCAAGAATAATGGAACCCCATCCCAGAATCCTGCGCATCTCTGCGATCTTCCAAAAATAGGTTGAGCAAATATGGTGCCCAACTGAGTATTGTCCCCTTCATGCACTTTTCTGCTGCTGCTACCACTCTTGTTGGTGCCTCCTCCTTGTGACATTTTTTTAGTAACTTGCAAGACATCATCTTTGTCGTGAATCTTGTGGCCGGGTCATTTATATTCTTGATGATTGTGCCTTTGCTTCCCCTGTCAGTGCCAAATTGGGCTTTTACTTCTTCTGCAATTCTCTTCTCCTTCATTTTATCATCTAAATATTTCTTTGGCTCCACCCCATATATTGGAAGCCTTGTAATATTTGCAATTAGGTCTACATCAATTGGGACAGGTCTGTCCATCCACAAAAATCCTCCATGTGCTCTCGCTAGTAATTGTTTGACGTAGACATTGACATCCTTCCCCTTGCCAAAGTGAGGGGTTTCTAATAAATTCATGATGTCTGAATTGTACAACCCAGTAATCCACTATTTGGGTTCTAATATTGGGAGTCCCAATGAGCTTATCCCTTTGTTCTCCATATAAATTTCATGCACAAGCTCTGGAAACTTAGCCACCTCTATGACATCGTGATCTACATACTTAAGTTTGGGGACAAACCCCAACATATTCGCTATAGCTATCATTGATTCTGGAATTTGAGGAAATGACAATGAAACCTGCTTCTGTGTGCGTGCTACTGTCACTACTAGCCTTGTTTTCCTCTTTGATGGACCTGCTGTCTATATTTCTTCCTCTGTGTCATGATCTTCATCGTTGTCCTGTTTGTTTGAAATATCTTCGACTTTTGGGGGTTGTTTTGCACTCGGTTTCTGTGCTACCATGGGTTCATTTGATTCTGTCTCTTCGTCATCTTCTTCCCTTTTTCTCCTTGTGGATGCACTTCTCCTGGTTTTCCTATGTTAGGGTTTTCTTCTGTGCTAGGGTTTTGACTTTCTTCTGCCTAGTTTACCTCCATTGCTTCTTCCTCTGGGTTCAGCTCCTTGACCATTGTTGGACTAACTGACTCACTTTCTAGCGACAATATCTCAACCACATATACCACTCCTATCACATACTCCGTCGATTTTTTGGCACTTCTGGTCCTTCTTGCGAACTGGCTAGGTGCTCTGAACTTCGACGGTGTCATTGTTCTAGCTCAGGCAAATTTTGTTGTAAATATAAGTCAGGTTCTTCACAACTCCTAACACAATCGCAACCTGTTTTCTCCTTTGCTCATGTTTTCTAAAACTCACAAGGGTTTACCTTTTTGTTCTTTTCCTCTTTTATAACCTTTGTCATAAATGCTCTATCGTATCCCAATTTTCCGGTCATCGTATTTATTTTTCTGACTACTTTCCGTCTCGGTTAAATTTGTCCTACACACAATATATTGAATTATGCTGCACCAATTTACTATTTGCTGCGTGTTGTATCTTCCAACTGTCTGTCTACCACTGATCTAACTTATTTTTGTCTTTTTCATCTTTTTCCAATTTTTTCTAATTTCTTTTCTTTTTCTTCTTTTTATATTTTTTTCTTTCCTTTTTCTTATTTTAATTCCTACTATATACATTATGTACAACTCTACTTCTCTGTTTGGAATCTACTGAGGGTTAGTAGGTCGACTGTCCCTATACAATTTCAATCGACTACCATTCACCAATCCTTTCATCTCCTTCTCTTCTAAATCCTGCAGCTGCACAATACCTCCATCTATGACAAACTTTATCTCATATGGTCCTAGCCATTGCATCTTCAAATTCCCTGGGTGCTGCAAGTATTTATTGTCATAGAGGAGAACCATATCTCCTTCCTTGAATTTCTTCTTCTTAATATGTTTGTCATTCCAAGCTTTGTCCTTTTCTTTCTGTACCTCTTGATGGAAACTAGCTACAATCATGTCTTCTTCTAATTCCATGAGTTGTGCCAATCTTTCTTGAGTTGTGCCTCTTTTTGTCATGTTTGTAATTGTTGCAATGCACAGACTAGGTATCAAATACTCTAGGGGAACTATTGCTTCATGTTCATACACCAATATAAAAGGTGTCTTCCCTGTAATTTTCTTGCATGTAGTTCTATAAACCCATAGTACCACTGGTATCTTCAAGTCCCAATCATCCTTGTTCATATTACAAATATTGGTTAAGGAATTCTCTAATATCTTGTTAAACACTTCCACTGTTCCATTAACTTGGGGATGGTAAGGAATGATCTTTTGATGATGTATCTAAAATTGTTCATTCATTTCTTGGATAATACTATTGATGAAATGAGTCCCCTGATCACTCATCAGAATTCTAGGGCATCCAAACCTTGTGACTGCTTGTTCAAATAAGAAGTGTGTTGTAGTCTCTACACTGCAATCCTTTACTGGTGTTGCTTCAAACCATCTAGTTAAATATTTCATCGTTGTAATGATATACCTTGCTCCTGATATCCTGGCTGGTGGATTAATTGGTCCTACAAAATCTACTACCCACTTGTCAAATACTTTCAAAGTTACTTAAGTTCTTAATGGAATCTCATCACTCCTAGATGGATTTCCAACCCTTTGACAGACATCAAAATTCTAACAATGCTCCTTTGCATCCTTGTGAACTGTTGGCCACCATAATCCTACACATAATATCTTCTATGTAGTAGCTTTCCCTGCATAATTTCCTCTAGCTATTCCTTCATGTGCTTCTACTAAAATGATAGGATTTTCATGCTCCATGACACATCTCCTCAAAATGTTGTCTGCACCAAGTTTGTATAAGTGTCGTGCAATCAATTGGTAGTCTGTAGCTCAATTCTTCTTCTGCGCAATATTAAATTCCTTTGGGGAAAATCTTGTACTCAAAAACTCAATAATGTCAACGAAAATATTCATCAACAATATGCACTGAAAAAAATTGTGCATCTGGGAAGTTTTCGTCCAAGTTACTTGGTTCCTCTCCATTAGTTATCCTAGAAAAATGATCTGACCCTGCATTCAATCTTCTAGGCTTCACCACAACTTCAAAATCAAACTCCTGAAATAAGAGTAACCATCTGCATATCCCCCCCTCCCTGCCCCAACACCAACTTATTAACTAAATATCTAAGAGAAGAGTGATATGTAAACATCTTAAAGTGTTGACCTGACAAATAATGTCTGAATTTCTGTAATGCATACACCATGGCCAACCCTTCTCTTTTTGTTGTGTTGTAACTTTATTTTGAATATGAAAGCTTCCTTCTTGAAAATGCTATAGGGTGATCTATATCAACTTCTCCTGGCTATGTTAATACTGCTCCAAGTTCTATTGCAAATGCATCCACATGCACATAAAATTATTTTGACCAATCTGGAAATACTAAAATTGGTGTTGTCACCATTTTCTCCTTCAATATATCCAAACTCTGATGGCACTCATCATTCCACTAATATTTAATATTCTTCAACAATTGCTCCATCGACACAATAATATCTGCATATGCCCTTATAAACTTTCTATAGTACTCTATATGACCAAGTGTACTTTTTAACTGGCGCACTAACCTAGGTGGTGGTAAATTAACTATGACAACAATTTTGGTAGGATCAACCAACAGACCCTATTTACACACCACATTCCCTAATAGAATACCAAAAGGTGCGCTGAAAATGTATTTCTTGATATTCAATGAAACCTGACACTATCTACACCTGTCTAGCATCAATCTTAACACTTCAACACGATCCTTCAATAAGCTAAACATTGTCCAATCATCCAAATAAGCTTCCAAAAACTTATGAATAAAGTCATTAAAAACATATACTACTACTCTTGAGAAGATGACAGGGGCATTGTTCAATCCAAATAGCATCATTGTATACTGATATGATCCCCATTCTATTGCAAATATAGTCTTATGTCGATCTTTAGGTGCTATTCTGATTTGGTGATATCCTGAGAATCCATTAATGAATGAATAAACTTCTTGACCTCCTACATTCTCCAAAAATTCATCTGTAAATGGGGTAGGAAAATGATCATGCAGATAGGCATCATTCAAATTTCTCAAACCTACACAGATCCTTATTCCCCCTTGCTTGTTCTCCTACACTACCATAGGGCTAGTTCATTCAGATTCTTCCACATGTTCTATAACCCTAGCTTCTAACATCTCATTAATTTCTTCTTATATATTGTATTTAACCTGTAAGGTATCTGTCTTATTGGTATGGCATATGGATTTAAAGGGACCTTCATCTCTCCAAGTTCTCCTGCAACCCCTTTCATCTATGAGAACGTCGTCGGAAATAGGTCACTATACTCACGCAATAGCTCTATTATTCTTTCTACTGTTTAATTATCCCAATAATCTCCAATACTTGCAATCTTTGGGTTTTCTATTGTTCCAATATTTACCTTCTTGATCTTCAATGTTGCAGCATAATCTTCTAACTCTAACTGTGGAACTTCTACTTCTCTTTTCCCTTCAATTTCTGTGATCTGTATATTGCGGGGGTTTTCTTCTGCCATGTCTTATTCTTCCATGACATGATAACAGTGTAGCAACTGTCTATCTCTTCTGGTTATGATAAACCGTCACAATCTCCACTTCTGGTTCTTCAAAAATCCTATCTCTTACCAACTTCAGTGTTGTATCTATTTCTGGATTTTCATGCTCAAATGCAAATGTAATAACAAAATTCTACTGCATTTCCTTCCAATTTGTAGTTTCCTTGCACTGTTCCAATTATGTGTACCAATTCCTTGGGATTCCTTCCAATGTGTGAATAAAGTGATGTGGCCACTCCTCTGGTGGTACTAATCCCCATTGAATTATACATCTTTTTATGTGTTGTTTCCTTTTTTCAAAAAAATTATTGTTTTTATGTGTGGTTGTGTTTTAGTTTTTTTGCACGAAAAAACAAAACTTTTTAGTGCTCACAAACACTTCAAGGAAAAGAGTAGAAAAGGAGAAAATAAACAAATAAATAAAATTGTCTCCTTTCTAACATTTTTTATATCTTTTATAATGACTCACTTCGTTGAAATTCACTTTATTGTGATAGAGGTCTTAATTTCAAGTCTTTCTTTTTGTAAGTTATTTTTTGAAAAAGTTCATGCAACTTTAAGATATAACATAACTTTATTGTAAAGTGCATTTCATTTAAATTATAAAAGTGAATAACTTATAAAGTAACTTTATTGTTCTTTTTTTAAGTGATTTTTTGCATGCAATTTTAAGTTATAAAGTACCTTCATTGTAAAAATGATTTTCACTTATTTTATAAAAGTGGGTCACTTACATTATAAAAATAACTTATTTATAAAAGTGGGCTTATAGGAAAAGTTCGAGAAACAAAATATTTTCTTAAAACTTGACAACCTCATTGTGCACCCATCACCATGTGGACCAACCTCCACCTTGTTGGAGAAATTTCTATTTTCGGCACACTAGTTCAGTGGGAGTAACACTAGTTCAGTAGGAGTTAACTGACTAGTTCTATTTTAGACTTTAACACTAGTTCAGTGGGAGTTAACTGATTAGTTATGTTTTAGACTTTATAATCTTAGACCATCACTATTATGCATGCATTCCTAATTATAGAATGTCATTGCCTATATGAGTGAAGATCACCCACTCATTGATAAGATCATAATATACATTGATTCTCATTCTTCATTGTGTATCTCTCTTCCTTTTCTTGATAAGATTTGTTTGTACATGCTTTAACTAGATCTCTTGTGCATGTTTCCATGAAACATTGACATGATATCATAGCTATGCTGCTTGGAGCAAGCCAGACAAGCCAAAGAATAAGGAAAATCGGAGTTTCGGCGAGCTAAATTCATGGTCGTACCTTTCAGCAGTGATTTCTCCCAAAATATTAAGTTTTTGAGGAAACGGTTTACATAGAAAGTAAATTGACCCATTATGGAAGTGGGTTTTCAACTGTTTAGCGCGATTCTTCACCGTTTGCTCAGAAACTAAGCCACAAGATAGCCTCCTGAAATTGATATGAATCCATGGCCGTACCTTTCTACATTCATTGCTCCCAAAATATTAATTTTTTGAGGAAACAGTTCACTTGGAAAGTAAATCGACCCATTCTGCAAGTGGGTTTTCAACCGTTTGGCGATATCCCTCACCGTTTTCTCAGAAAGTAAGTCGGAAGATCATCTCTTGAAACTGATACGAATTTTCATTTAAAGTGCCCTTTCTGCCGTGATTTCTTAATTTTTCACTTGCAGATTGAGAGTAAATTTTTAGGGGTTCTTAAAAACAGTGGGAGAGATGGATAGGAAAACTATTATATAGTCAAACTTGGTGGTAATCCTCACACCATACAATTATTTTTATTGGAAGCCCAGGGAAAAATTCCAACTCAGAAGGAAATGACTGTATAATTTGATGATGGCGACAGAAACACAACCTACATCAACGATTGAGAAGATGAGATGGACGAACTGTAAGGATGAGGCCACAAAACTACTTCTTGAGTTAATCTCCATTGATCTATGGTTTCATGTTGTTGCATGCAAGACTCCAAACGAGACCTGGACCACCCTGGAAGGACTCTTTGGAAAGCAGGATGAGATGCGAGGTCATATGCTTGAGGTAGAGTTGAATACCTTAGACCCTAGAATTTTTTATAATATACAAGATTTTTTTACTAATTTAAATCTTTTCTATTGGTCTTGGGTGAATGTTGTATTGATAAGTCTACACAAGAGAAACAACTTATTGTAACAATCTTGGCCAAGATAGGACCAGAATACGATGTATATGTCTCCAATTTCCATTTTGGCAGATATCTTTTTGGAACAAATTGGAAAATGACGACGTTGGCTCGGTTCATTGAGTCTCTTACACAAGAGCAGACAAAACTAATACAGATGGGCCTCATGAAATATACCAAAGCACATGCACTCACCATGCATGATGGAAAAGGATCATCCAAACATAATGGGAATGAGGGATATTCCAAACCCTTTAATGATTCTTCAAGTTCCAAAGACTCTTCAGATTCCAAGAAGAAGAAGAAGGAAAAGCAGTGCACTTACTGCAACAAACCGAATCATGAAGAATCCACATGCATAAAGAAATAGATCGATCTTATGGCACAGACACTTCAGCATAACAACCTTGGAAACTTCATTCTAGAGGGAGTCAAGAAGCAGAAGGAAGAAGATCTTGCTCCTAAGAAAGGTAATCATCATGCTCTGGTTGCAATTAATTCATCATCTGATTCATGGATTATAGATTCTGGTGCATCCCTTCATATGGCAGCAAAAGAGGAAGTTTTCTCTTCTTTGAGTCCATGCTCAAGACCCCCTATTCTCATGGGGGATGACATTCCAGTAGCAGTAGCAGGACAAGGGAGAGTGGAACTCCACAATGATAGTTTTGAGAATGTTCTACATGTTCCAAATCTTTCTATGAATCTGCTCTCAGTTTATCAGATCATTTAGAAAGGTAAAAAGGTTGAATTTACATCAGATTCAGTTTTAGTAATTGACATGCATGAAAATTCGATCATTGCAATTGGTGAGGTGGATCACAAGTCATGGTTATATAAATTCACTAAGTTTTCTGACGATGAATCCTCTATTCTACTTACACATAAGGAGAATACTTTGCATGCACCTCCAATGCAACATGCATATACTCTTGTGCTTCCATTGTTAGAAAAACAGGACCGCGGAGCAATAAAATAAAACAAATGCAGAAACAAAACACAGAAGACACACAATACAAGAGAGACACAGATTTACCGGTTCACCCAGTGTGGGCTACGTCCACCAGAGAAATTGCCAGGTCCTTCCTTTATTATTATCCAGC
>SNQJ01S0031670.1:58200-72766 GCA_010110895.2 Picea sitchensis
GAAGATAATCAGGCTCCACAACCAACATCCATCATTTTTGTAACATCCCCAACCATCAACCCCACTGCCAGGCAACGCTACTATGTGGAACATTCTCTCTCTCTCTCTCTCTCTCTCACACACACACACACACATATATATAACATGAATATTTAATGAAATTTAACCAAAAAATACAGAGTAATCATAGAATTACTACTAACATATAGAATTAATGGAATTAACGACAATTCATACATGCAACATAATAAATGAAAACATACAAGTATCAGAGATATGCATTTAATTGAAATTAAACACATAATGATACTTATCTTTGAAACTGGAGTAAATCCACCAACTACGTGCAGACCTTCCATGAACCTCCCAGCCTTAGACCACACTTCTCATCACGCTTTTGCTGTGGGTCACCCCTGAGCTGGGACTAAGCTCCACCCAAGGCAAGGGAATCCTAGACTAGGCTGAGGTTACAGGAAAATTGCACAGTGCAACTGGAAGGATTCTCTCTAAGAGCCTTCTTACGCCCACTACCCATGGACTCTCATTCCCCACATGCCTGTTCCACCTAGGAGTGTACACCTTCACAAGAACAGTCCATCGGTTGCTTCACCTCCCTCTCTGGGTCTCGACAACAGGCCGGATTAGGAATTCTCAGAGCTCTATAGCTAGTATTGGACTCTCTCAAGGAGAAAACCACTTCCCAACAGACTCTCTCACCTGAAGAGAGCTGCTCACAGGCCTGACAACTTGCCTCTTCAACCAGGGGCCTGACAACCCGGTTCTTCAACCACTTTCGACTCAGTTCCAGCAAGGTACGGGTGACAACAATGGTAATTGGTCAACATCACTCAGGAAAAAAGAAGGCAACAACCCAAGAATGGTTCAGGTATGGACTTGGCTTTGCAAGGGCGGATAAGCTAGGTTCACAGGACACACAAGAGACATGGATCATTCCACAGGTTTGCCACTAGTTTTCAGGGTGCATGACAAGGAATCAACACAGAGGTCGAACACAGACTCTAACAGTTCAGAAGGAGGATGCATTAGCTTCTCAGGAAAACATCATAGGTTGGCCTCACGGTTTTGGGTTTCAGAGCTGCATGAGGTATGCAGAGATCAGATGCAGAGGCTACATGGTTCAGACAATGGAAGAAAGAATGGAGGACGAACCCCCAACACTAGTTGACTCTTCAGCTTTAATTGCATGCACCCAGGTCGACACTTGTCTTCTTGGAGCTACATGCATTCCCTTTTGCACACGTTTGAGCTGCATGCGTTGCCTCTCCCAGGACTTAGGATAAAAAGATGTCTTTCACACAACTTTGGAATAATAATAAATTATTATTCTCAAGGACTTAAGCCCCTAAGATTAGCCCCTCTTTACAACCTTTCAACCCCCTTTCCCTTACCCACCTTGTGGAATCTTAGTCCCCCATCACTCTTTCTTTGTGGTCAGTCTGCATGCAGCGATGTTTAATCTTTATTAATGTTCTACATAATTACATATAAAAAAACAGACTCCTGGCCTTTAACACCTAGGCTCTTCATCCTAATAAACACATAAGACCACCATCTTATATACACTTGGATCACTAGCCTGTAAACATAATTACAATTCATAATTACATCTAGGGCTCTACCGGAGGATATTACAATCCCGTTCCCTTATTTTTGCACTGTCCTAAGTGCAACTCTTTACACAACATCAACAAGATTTTTAAAATCTTCAAAAAGATGTTGGTATTCTGCCTACATAGCATCCTCATGCTCCCATGTCACGTCCTCAGGACCGTACCAGGTTCACTGGACCTTTACAAGCCCTATGGCTCGATTCTAGAGCTGTTTTCTTTTCTGGTCCAATATGCACACATGATGCACTTGCAGGACACCTTGTTACTCCACCTGAGTCACATTCCATTTGATTACATGATTAGCATCAGGTATATATTTCTTAAGCAATGAAATATGAAACACATTATGTATAGTCATGGATATAGGTAATGGAAGCATATATGCAACTAGTCCAATCCTTTCAAGGATTTCAAATGGCCCACAAAATCTGGCTGCCAACTTGGAATAGTTTCCCAGCTTCAGGGAACTTCTATTAGCTTTCACTTTTAGGAAAACATGATCACCCACTTTAAACTCTCCGTGGGTTCTATTTTTATCGGCATAACTTTTCTGTCTGTCTTGGGCAGCCTTTAAATTCTGCTTAATTTTCAGCATTTTCTCTTCCATTTCCTTGAGAAACTCTAGCCCAACTACTGCCCTGTCAGCTGGATTATCCAAACTTACTGGAGTATTGCACTTTATGCCATAAAGTGCTTCAAATGGGCTCATCTTCAACGATGCTTGATACCCATCATTGTAGGAGAATTCTACCAAGTGTAGGTAGTCTTCCCATTTAGATGGTTTGTCCATCACATACATCCTTAATATGTCTTCTATCACTCGATTCACCCACTCTGTCTGCCCATAAGACTCAGGATGATAGGCTCTGCTAAAGTTCATATTTGTTCCAAATCCTTTGAATAACCCTTTTCAAAATTTGGAGGTGAATTTCGGGTCTTGGTCAGACATAATTTTCTTGGGAATACCATGCAATCGTGTTATTTCCCTCATAAAAACATCATCAATGTTAGTTTCCTTGTGAGTAGTCTTCAATGGAATAAAATGGGCATTTTTCGTAAGCTTGTCCACCACCACCATGATTGAATCATGCTGCTTGCCTATTCTGGGCAATCCTGTGATGAAATCCATTGTCACTACCTCCCACTTCCACTCAGAAATGGGTAAAGGTTGCAACAACCCTGTTGGGTGCCTGTGCTCAAATTTAACCTTTTGGCAGTCCATACATCTGGCGATGTATTATGCAATCTCTTTCTTCATACTTGGCCAAAAGTAATGGCTCTTGACTGCTGCCACAGTTTTCTGATATCCAGGGTGCCCAACATAAGGCACATTATGCATTTCATTCAAAATCACAAGTTTCAAGTTCTGGACATTAGGTACATAAATTTTGTTCTTGTACAAAAGTATTCCATCGGCTTCCAATTTATAATTTTCCACTTTCTGTGGAATATCACCTTGCTTTAGTTTTGCTACCAAATCCTTGTAATGCAAATATGCATTTGTAGCTTCCAAAATTCTTCCCTTAATGTCATTTTGGTACATGCTAATGGACGTAGCATGCAATTCATACACTCTCCTACTGAGTGCATCAACCACTTTGTTCTCTTTTCCTTTGATATGCTTGATATCAAAGTCGTACTCACAAAAAAATTCTAACCACCTACTCTACCTAGCATTCAAGGTTGGTTGATCAACAAATACTTCAAACTGTTATGGTCTGTCCTCATTTCGAACCTCCTTCATGTTAGTCCCTAAAGTTGCACTCGACTAGTAAGGGAAAGCTAGGGCATCATTGATTTTATTGCAAAGTGTTTTTGAGGGTTTTATAATTTGGTTTTGGTATAATGGTTGAAAACTGGGTCAAGTTTACAGCATGGCCTAAAAATAAAGATTAAAACATTGCATATCCCATTGGTTGAATAATAGGTAGGTACATAGATGGAGTAAACCAATTCAAGAAAAAGGAAAGTGAAATCTTCAATTTGTCAATTTCACAAAGTTTAGTTTCAATATATTATAAAGAAACAGGGGTATCAACTTGAAATCATTACTTCAAAAATTATCTCTACAACAAAATCTTCACTATATAAATTAACATTCAAGAACCAAAGCATTGCAATTTGAATAATAAATTCAAGCATGAAAAATGAAATAACAGAGTAGAAAAAAGAAGGTCTAACCATCCATCTTCCTTTGCTATTAAGTGTCAATTGAACATACATGCCTTTTACAATAATCTCCACAAAAAGTTTCTCTAGATCTCCAATTTTTCGACCCCCTTATGGTTTGTCTTCTGTCTATTTAAACTATCTATAAAACTTCCAGATCCTATTATCTAGAACAACTTTAAATGACTAGAATAAAAAAGTATCCAGATCCTAAATTAATTCACTCAAAATGAGCTTCTACCTCCAAAATAGTCCACAACTCAACAACTTGATATAACAAACATTGTGAGCATTACATTTGACTCTACAAAATAGGGATTTTGTTTGACTCTGTAAAGCAAATCGAAGTCTTAGCATCTCCGTGATCAAAACGAGTAATTTTTTGCCATATCTCCTGGAGAACCTTTAAACAAAATTGTAACCAATCTTCATGTTACCTTTAGGATAAAATCGCAGCAGTGGCTTTGGCATTTTTCTGCTTGAGCTTCGTGGTTAACACAACATTGTGCCAGTAAAGTCTGAAATTGATTTCCCTGAGTTCCTTAAGCAATGCCCTTTGCTCCTTCTTCTTCTTTTTAAGACTTTAAATTCTTTCTTGTTGGCGAGCATTCCACTGTTCTATCTGCATCTTTTCCTTCTTTAATTGTTTTATGGTTTTTTGAAATTCCTTAATCTTTTCCTTATCAGTTCTTATCTCGACCCTGAATCATGAACAATCTTCAGAGGGTGTAGTTTCATTCAGGTTTAAAGTAACACTAGGTTCCTTGGCTTTAACCTGGTATTTTGAGATTAATTCTGAACTATGTTCTTCTTCAGAACTTGATGAATCTATAGCTCCAGGTACATCTGGTAAGTAATCTGAGTCTTCCAAGTAATCCTGTTTTTCTTCAGGGAATTCACTAATGCCTTTAGCCATCTCTTTAGCCTTAGCTAATCTAGTTGAATCTCTCATTACAAGGCTTGTAGGTGATGTAAGTTTTCCCTTTCCTTTGCTGACAGATTTCTTGGGAAATAGGGTCTTTTTTGCTCTTTTCCTGGTGCTTGTTTCAACATCCTCAGAATCATCTTCTATGATTATGGTGTTTTCTTCTTTGATTTCCAGATTGAACATTTCCTTTGAGTTCAGCCTATACTTATTAGTATCCCTAGTTGAATTCCTCCGAGGTTTTTGTGATACACACGCACCTTTATCCCTTTTTCCTTTGATTGCAACATTTTTTTTGCTGGTCAATGGCATTTCAGACTTGACTATAGTTTGAGCAATGGGATCATTATGTGACTCTGTCTCTCCTTTGACATCTTCCTCAAGAAGCATTTCAATTTCGGGCTCCCATCTAGGTCTCTTACTTCTGCTCTTCTTAGTTACCTTGATATTAGAAGATTCATCTTTCACAGGGTTTTCATCAGAAATATCTCGACTCTGTTTAACAATTTTCCTTCCTCTGCCCTTTTTCAGATTATTGGATTGAGTGATAGGTTTTAAGGATTTCGTAAGCCAATTCCAAGGCTTTTGTAATTCGTTCAGGGAAGACATGACTAGGTTTTTAATCAGGACTTGATGGAACAAACTACCTTTGGCATTAGTGGAAATCGACTGCACTTTCTTGGACATTTTAGTCAAACTTTTAAGCAGGAAATAAGGAAGATTTAAAGGGTAGTCATCATTTAGATGCATCAGTATTCTGATATGGTAGATGTAGACCAACAAAAACCTCCCTTTGTAGGTGATGTATCTGTGAATCACCACTAGAGCAGTGTGCCATTCGGGTCGAACCTAGCTGCGAGGTATTACCCTTCTCCAATCTAGATTCTGCTTATCTGGAAGGAGGAATTGATTTACAAATTTGGTAACCACGTGCTCCTTCTTCCACCATATTTCCCCTCCAACCACGAGCCTGTAAGCTTTGGCTATAGTTTTCTCTATCACCAGCATCAACATCTTACCGATTTTGAGTTCGTGACCATCGAAGTTCAAAGCAAATTCCATTGAAACCTGCTCGTCATAACCTTGAAATGTGGTGAGGAACTCAAACCACCCTGCGTCTCTGAATCTTTGGGCCATATAAGGGTAGGCTTCAAGAAGTTTGGCACCTTCTGGTTCGATTCTGGCAACTTGTCCGCTCCTCTTGGGCGCCATTAAACTCAATTCTACAACTGTCATCCTCAGGTTCCAAATCCACTACCTGCAATTGTTGGTATATTCTGTTGCTTTGAATGGATACCTGTATTTCTCCCTACAAGGCTGAATTAAACCAACTCGAACAGGTCACATATAATAATCACTAAACAACAAGTGATTTTGAAATGAACCCTGCGCGCGTGCATAGCAATTATATTTTGAAACTGTTGGATTTGGAAATGATCGCCAAACTTTCATGGGAGCACACGAACTCTTAATTCATGAATCATGTCATCATAACTAAATCGGGATGGCAGGCACAAGTTATGGCATGATTATTTGGTGCTACGGGAATAGACTTATTCCCGTAGCACGTTTGACAACTTGAGAATTTAAAATTCCAACGGCATAAAAGGAGACACTTCAAATTTAAACAATGTTTTTCAAAATCAAACTTAAATAAATCATCAAAGATTATAATCCAAACCACGAAACATCCAAAATCTAAAAATAGAAAACAACTGAAAATGGAAAATGAGGAATGGGTAAGGGGTTTTAGGACAAGGGTTTCTCACTAAACCAAGACAAAATTAGAGACTAACACTTCCCATGAGGTAATGCCTCCATTTCTTTAGAGTGTGTACTATGGCTGCCAACTCCAAATCATGAGTTGCATAGTTCCTTTCATGCTCTTTCAACTTTCTAGATTCATAACAAATTGTGAATCCATTCTGACTGAGGACTCCTCTGAGTCCTTCTTTGCATGCATCTGTACACACTACAAAGTCTTCATTCGGATCTGTAATCAATCCTTCAATCGCTACAAGCTTCTCTCACATTCTTCTGTCCATTGAAACTTCTTCTCCTTCCTTTGCAAGGAAGTGATAGGGTGAGCTATCCTTGAGAACCCTGCAATGATCCTTCTGTAATAGCCAGCTAGACCCATAAAGAATCTGACTTATGTCACATTTTTAGGTGCTGATCATTTTCTGATGGCCTCAATCTTCTCAGGATCTACAACTATCCCATCCTCTGAAATGATATGCCCCAAGTAATGGATTTGTTTTTGATAAAATGAACATTTTCTCAACTTGGCATACAGTTTGTTCTCTCTTAGCACTTGCAACACCATCCTCAGATGTTGTTCATGCTCTTCTTCTAACTTGGAATACACCAGGATGTCATCCAAAAAGACTATGAAAAACTTGTCCAGATAGTCCCTGAATACACCATTCATTAGGCACATAAAAATAATGGGTTTATTTGACAACCCAAATGGCACCACTGTGAATTCATAGTGACCATACCTTGTTCTAAAGGCGGTCTTACTGATGTCTTCATCCTTTATTCTTACCTGGTGATATCCTGATCTAATATCTATTTTTGAAAATATCTTAGCATCCTTCAACTGATCAAAGAGATCATCGATCCTTGACAGATGATACTTGTTCTTAACAGTAACTTTGTTCAACTATCTGAAATCGATACACAATCTCAACGTCCCATCCTTCTTCTTCACAAACAAGACTGGGGAACCCCAAGGTGACACACTTGGGCATATGTACCCCTTCTTCAGAAGCTCTTCAAGATGCAATTGCAACTCTTTCAGCTCTGGCATACTCATTCTATAAGGAGCTTTTGACACTGGAGCTGCTCCAAGCATCAAGTTTACAAAGAAATCAATATCTCTCTTCGGGGTTAGTCCGGGTACCTCCTAAAATACATCTTCAAACTCCTTTAGTACTGCATGATCTTCAATATTTGACACCTTATCCTTAGGTGTTTCCTCCACATGGGCTGCAAATAATTGACATCATTTCCTGTAGCACTTCTTCAGCTGCATTGCTGAGATTTCTCTGACTCTAGGAATTCCTTGGACTGTTTTTTGATTTCCTTCCTCATCCAGGCAAGTGAATTCCTTGCTACGATAGTCCAAGATGGCATGGTGCTGGTCCAACCAGTCCATACCAATTAGACAGTCATAAGAACCTAAAGGAAGAATGTTCAATTCAGCCTTTGTTCTTAGTCCATTCATGTCCACTGGACATGACTTAACTAACTCAGTGACTTTTCTCTTGGTTCATGTTGCTAGCTGCACTAAGCAAGACTTTTCATTTTTGCTTCTTGACAATTGAAAACTTTCCACCACTCTAGGATCTATATAACTATGGCTAGCTCCTGAATCAATTAAAATAGTAAAGGCATGGTTGTTGATCATACCTTCCACTTCAATCATGTGCGACTAATATCTTGCTTGCTTATTGTCCATGGATGCATATATTCTTGGTATTATACTGCCCATGTCTTCCACTGTTTCAACTCGCTGAACATTATGGACAACTCTCACTTTGCCATTTTTGTGGGGACAATCTCTGTACTTGTGGTTTCCCTGACAGCCCCAACATTGAATGGGCGTCTGCCTTGGCCTTTGTCCCCCTATGCCAGCCATTCTCGACTCTCTAAACAATGACCGTCCTTGAGGACTATTTCTGAAAAAGGGAGGTTTATTTCCATTCTGCCTCTGCTCTTTCTTGAACTTCTTCTGGTCATCCCTAGCCTTCTGAAAGGTAGGATTTTTTCTTTGCTGTTCATATAAACATTTCGCTCTTCTTATCATTTCTTCCATAGTCTTAGGGTCATCATACTGAATCTTGTCCCCAAGGGAAGGTGGTAATCCATGTAGATACCTTTGAATCTTGACAGTCTCATCTTTGATGAACAAAACATACTTCAACAATCCAAAAATATTCGTTCGTATTCATCAATGGTCATGCTACCGAGCTTGAGTTCAAAGAACTCTTTCTTCTTTCTGTCATAATATCTCTTAGTCAAGTATTTCTTCTCTAAATACCTCTTGAATTATTTCCAAGTGATGTCTTTCTCTCTAATGTACTGCACCTACAAAAGTTGATCCCACCACATGGATGCCTTTCCATTCAGTTGATACATAACAATTCTTCCTTCTGCATGAGAGGAATAGTTATGTAGTTGGAAGTATTTCCTCATGCCAAGAAACCATGTCTCAACATCTTCCTCCTTCTTATGCTCTCCATCAAACGTAGGAGGCTTAATCTTGTTCATTTCTCCCTTTAGTTCATCCACTCCAGATCTCCTATGTTTTATGGTAGGAGACGGGCTTGAACTTCTGCATGCCTCCTTATTGGAGTGTTTCGGGGAGTGACGATGGTGCCTACTAACGCTTCTCGATCTTCTTTTCCTCTCAAGGGGTCCACGAATCCCTATTTTTCTTGAATCACCCTCCTTATCCAACTTATTTTAGATCCTTTCCAGGCTCTGCATCAACTTTAAGTTGAATTCAACCTGTTTTTCCTTAGCTTTCATAAGCTTCTTGTTATCTGCTCGGTTAGTCTGGGCATATTTCTGCAATTGATCAATGATTTTCATCATATTCCCTTCCTTATCTAACTCTTCTCCATGTCCATTGGAGTTCGATCCTTCAACTCCCAAATGGACATCCATTTTGTTTGCTTCATTATTTGAACTAGAAGCAGTCTGTGCCTCTTCCATTTCTTTGCACTCAGTGGAAACTCTATTCATTTCTGACACTCATTGAAATTCTGCAAACACAACGTGTAGACAATCGGAATTTGTTAGGCCATCATTCCTTAGCAAATCCCACAACATTCATAAACCAATCTGATTACAGAAAACATTCATATTTCACTTTCTTTCGGGGCTCTTCTCTGTGAAGTTTTCGGGCACTAGCCCCTTTCTCTCATTCCCCCAACCCACGTGACCATTGGTCGTGACCAAGCACTAGATCAATAAGCGTTTACTCGGGCCTTTGGCCTTCAACTTCGAAAGATTTCAAAGCACAATAAAACAATCACTCAGAGTTCTGAGTTACCAAACTCACGAAGTAGAGTGGATCAAAAGTCCATGTCCACCCAACATCCAATGAATGAAACCTACTATGGAACCTCAGGTTTCCGAGTTCCGGGTCTTTGGGACTTCAAAGCTTTGGAGGATCTCACATCCGCACATCCAAACTATTAATCTCTGAACATTCCCAATCACCTTTGGTGATGTCATTACGTCACATCACTTAACGTTTCCAATTGCGGGGGCATGCAATGGTGGTTTGGAGAAACCCGCCTTTAGTCCTATAATTCTTCTAACATTGACATGTAACCCCTTAGTGAAATCACATTTTGGTTTGCGGGACCGCCTTGGAGAATTAGCTTTCATGCAACTTGGGTCCCCGCAATGCCTTTTGGCCATTGATCTTGATGTATCATGATCAATGGCACTGTGGGTCCTCCGACCTTTAACTACATTACGTAACTTTAGGCCCCACTAACCCTGCTCATACAAGATGCCACATGGTGGAATACCAACGACTGAAACGTGGCCCATTCAGATGGGTGACACTCGCCACGTTCCAAATTCCATTTCAATATTCCACGGTTTCTAAACCCACTGACATGTGGCACTCATCCCATGTGTCCACGTCACCTCTAGGTGATGTCATCATGACTCACCACTTCGGCTATTCGGGCTTCGAAAGTTTCAACTTATCTACACTCACTTTTGCTTGGAGCATTTTTCCCCGAAGTTCACGATCTACCAATGCATGTCCTCCTTCATGATCAATGGCTATGAGTGACTTCGACACGTCGAGCTTCAGGAGTTTCAAACTCACAACACTTGCCTCCTCTCGAAGTACTTCCACCCGAAGTACATGATCTCTTGATGCGTTTCCTTCGCAACGAACAATTGCGATCTACTTCAGCCTTTGGGACTTTAGGAGTTTGTCACACTCCACACTTGAAATCCTCCGAAGTGACCTTCCTTTGCCTTCTTAGACACGTATCTAATAGTCAGGCTCTTTTGCTATGATCTACGGTGTAGATATCCTTCAAAAGTTTGTGCCTCAATGCATTCCACTTCTCCTGATTACCGAACTCTGAAAGGCTTCGAGGATAACCTTCCTACACCTTCTTTGGATCTAACGGTCGTAAAGGACTCTCCTTTTTCCCAAATAGATCCTACGGCTCCAACACCCCAGGTGTTGAGATCTCTCTCTCTATGGTCAAATACCACGCCGACTGCGGTTTTCTTCTATCACTACTCTTGAGCTTCGTAACATGGCCAAATAACCCTTTGGCACTCAGAAACATTCTAAGGTTCGAAATTAGTTCCATACGAACACCATTTCCACTCGAAACCATGGGTCCAAAGACCACTTATCCGACCCATCTAGGCTCAACATTGAAACCATGGCTCTGATACCATAATGTAACATCCCCGACCATCAACCCCACTGTCGGGCAATGCTACTACACAAAACATTCACACACACACACACACACACACACACACACACACACACATATATATAACATGAATATTTAATGAAACTTAACAAAACAATACAGAGTAATCACATAATTACTGCTAACATATAAAATTAATGGAATTAACAACAATTCATACATTCAACAGAATACATGAAAACATACAAGCATCACAGACAAACATTTAATTGAAATTAAACACATAATGATACTTATCTTTGAAACTAGAGTAAATCCACCAACTATGTGAAAACCTTCCATGAAACTCCCAGCCTTAGACCACGCTGCTCATCACGCTTCCGCTACGGGTCACCCCCGAGCCGAGACTAAGCTCCACCCAAGGCAAGGGAATCCTAGACTAGTCTAAGGTTACAGGAAAACTACACAGTGCAATCGAAAGGATTCTCTCTAGGAGCCTTCTTATGCCCACTATTCATGGATTCTCATTCCCCACATGCCTGTTCCACCCGGGAGTATACACCTTCATAAGCACAGTCCATCGGTTGCTTCACCTCCCTCTCTAAGTCTCAAAAATAGGCCAGATCAATAATTCTCAGAGCTTCGTAGCTGATGCTAGACTCTCTCTGGGAGAAAACCACTTCCCAACAGACTTTCTCACCTGGAGAGTGCTGCTCACAGGTCTGAAAACATGCCTCTTCAACCATGGGCCTGATAACCCAGTTCTTCAGCCACTTTCAAATCAGTTCTAGCAAGGTACGGGTGACAGCAATGGTAACTGGTCAACACCACTCAGGAAAATAGAAGGCAACAACCCAAGAACAGTTCAAGTACAGACTCGGCTCTACAAGGGAAGATAAGCTGGGTTCATAGGACACACAGGAGAAACAACTCAGTCCATGAGTTTGCCACTATTTTTTAGGGTACGTGACAAGGAATCAACGCAGAGTTTGAATGTAGACTCTAATGGTTCAGACGGAGGATGCATCGAATTCTTAGGAAACCATCACAGGTTGGCCTCACAGTTTCGGGTTTCAGAGCCACATGAGGTATGCAGAGATCAGACACAGAGGCTACATGGTTCAGACAATGGACACAAGAATGGAGGACAAACCCCCAACACGAGCTGACTCTTTAGCTTTAACTGCATGCGCCTAGGTTGACACTTGTCTTCCTGGAGCTGCATGCAATCCCTTTTGCTCACATTGGAGCTGCATGCGTTGCCTCTCCCAGGATTTAGGATAAAAAGATGTCTTTCACACAACTTTGGAATAATAATAAATTATTATTGTAAAGGAATTAAGCCCCTAATATTAGCCCCTCTTTCCAACCTTTAACCCCCCTTTCCCTTACCCACCTCATGGAAGCTTATTCCCACATCACTCTTTCTTCATGGTTGGTCTGCACGCAGCGATGTTTAATCTTTATTAATGTTCTGCATAATTACATATACAAAAACATGCTCCTAGCATTTAACACCTAGGCTCTTTGGCCTAATAAACACATAATCCCACCAGCTTATATACACTTGGCTCACCAACCTATAAGCATAATTACAATTCATAATTACAACTGGGGCTCTACCGGGGGATAGTACAAGTTTTAGACATCAAAGATGATTCCATACACTCAGATTTTGTACATGGAAATAGGCAGGTAGTACATCCAGATAAGAATCCAATGCCAAAGCTTCAGCAGATGCCCAAGAAGACACAAACCACACTTCAGCCAACATGAAACCTTGCAAGGAATCCATTGCATTCTAGGAGGACTCGATCTCAGCATGAGGAGCCTTCTCATGTATTTTCAGCTTCAGAACCTGCAATGCCCATGCATTTATATATGGTTAAATCTATTGATCCACATAACTACAATAGGGTTGTGGGAAATCCATTGTGGCAAGAAACCATGCAGAAGGAGTATGACTCACTCCTTCAAAACTAGATTTGGAATCTGGTTCCACTTCCCCCAGAAAGGAATATTTTCAGGTGCATATGGGTCTAAAGGATCAAGAGGTACAAGGCCTGACAGGTTGCCAAAGGACATCATCAGATCCATAAATATTTCTACATCTTCATGAAGACTTTCAGTGAGCCGAAGTTTCACACTTTGTGGGATCGTCTTGCAGTGAAGAACACAATTGCCTAGAAACTGCCATTTTCTTCTTTTGATACATTGTCTTTTGAGGGGGGGGTTTATTCCCACGTGGTTTTCCCTCTTTCCTCGTTTTTATTCAATGTTCATTAGTTGCATTGTACATGAGTACCTAAAATGGCCTAGTAGCTGGAACTCATTTTTTACTCCATAGTGATGTAGGGGGGTGTTGGAGAAATTTCTATTTTCGACACACTAGTTCAGTGGGAGTAACACTAGTTTGATAGGGGTTAACTGACTAGTTCTATTTTAGAATTTAACACTAGTTCAGTGGGAGTTAACTGACTAGTTCTGTTTTAGACTTTCTAATCTTAGACCATCACTATTATGCACGCATTTCTAATTATAGGATGTCATTTCCTATATGAGTGAAGATCACTCACTCATTGATAAGATCATAATATACATTGATTCTCATTCTTCATTGTGTATCTCTATTCCTTTCCTTGATAAGATTTGTTTGTGCATGCTTTCGCTAGATCTCCTATGCAGGTTTCCACAAAACACTGACAGACCTTCCATATGGCACCTTGGTTATCTTTAATGCCTTTCTTCCAAATGACATAACTCTAACATTTGAAATTCTTTTTCAATGCTCTTTAAACTATATATTTTTTTAGAGATTTCCATCTAAATAATCAATTTCTACTTTTGAAGCCATATTACCTACATATTTTCATATGGCTAGTCCAAGTGACCTCCTACTTAACAATTCAAACTACTTCTCATCGAAATCTGTATGGAGGATTTACTACGAAGAAGTGGACTTTACTAGGTTACCCTGCAAATATAAACTGCCCCTATTCCAGCATCAATGAAAGGTAATTAGGATAAGAGAAATGAAGAATAATATAGATTAATCAGAATGTCCATATCTAATGATATACAATTTGACCTTCAAGGAATTGAGAAACCAATTGTAGCTTGAAAAAATCTAGAAATCATGTTTAGTAAACACATTGTGATTCGAGCCCACCAGCTTGGAAACCAATTGATTGCTTTAAATGCAAGTGATTTATCTTGCATTGAAGATTATCTATCTAATTTTAAAGAACATAGAATTTTACTTTAAGAATATAAGATAAGAAAGAATGATGCCTTGCTTATGTATGCTATTCTTGCTGAACTTGGTAGTGCATATATTTTTTTGTGTCTACTTTTCACTCCACCAAAGAAGCACTTAGTATTCAAGAGGGTACTTATAAAATGATCTCTTT
>SNQJ01S0031670.1:94881-106954 GCA_010110895.2 Picea sitchensis
GACTTGTAAAGAATTATATTAAATGACCCTAAATTAAAGTGCACCATAAAGAAGGAAAAACTCAATAATGAAGAGACATAAGAAAAATATGAAATATTTGATAACGAAGTTCGTCCATGGTGGACTACGTCTCTAGGTCCTTCTCTCAAATGGGTAGGCCTTTTTATTAACTCAACAAAAGAATTTGGCAAAATACATAAGTATACTTCATTTTGGAACTAAGCTATAAAAGCTTTGATCAGATAAAAAANTTACCCAAAAATGACTGTCTCCATGCCTCAATCTGACTCTGGCACTCACAGGTCCTTGAGAAATCTCATCTCGGTTTTTGTGCATGTTCCCTGCATTTAATTCTCTGTACTGCATCTCGAATTTTGTGCCCAGATGTAATGTCAAGCACCCTCTTTCCCATCCGTGGGCAGACTCAACATTTAAGGAAAAAGTCGGGTGGACTAAACAATGTTATCCATTGGCCCAATGGTGGTGGATGCTATTGTTAAGGCGTTGTATAAGGGGAGGTCTCAAGCTCGAGACTGCGGGCCTCCCCTCTTGGGTTATAGTTATAACAATATACATATATTTGGATTGCAACTTTGCCAAGTTTGGAACGTTGTTTATATTTGTCGGAGTTTTTCGTTTGGTCACCAGATCTGGCTGGACTCATGAAGATTTGGCGGGCCCCTTTTTTTATTTTTGAAATTAGGTTTTGGGCCCTCATTGGGCATTTTCCCACTGCCACATGGCAGCCCATGACTGGGCCACGTGGCATCCAACCATTGGCCCATGCCAACCACTTGCACAGTCACCTGCCACATCAGCCTACCATGTCACCATATGGTCTGCCACGTGGTGCTTTTTCATTGGTCCACGGATTGACCTGAAAATGCCAAAATCGAGTGACATGTGGCAACCTTTGGTGCTGCCACTTGACCATGCTGACATCATTCTGACATCAACATGACATGTGTCTCCCTCTGTGTGTGACACCTACACTGTATGGATGCTGATGTCATCTGTACTGATGCTGACATCAACAGTATAGATGATGACTCATCCCTGTTGACTGGGCTAGGTTGACCAAAACTTTGACCACGTATATATTTTGATCCGTAACTCTGTTTGATGGGTCGTTTACACCGTTGGAAATCTTGTGATGCGCTCTTCGTGATGATGCTAATTTCACTGAGTTTTGAGGACTTTGAATTTTTTTCCCTTTCTCTATCTGCTGAGGCCATTCTAAGCTTCCTAAGTTTCTTCTGCGAATTCTGGGTCGTCCTTAGTCTTCTCTGGATCCTTTTTGGATCACTAGAGCAAGAGATTTCCCAAGCCACAATTTATACTAGTCAACCAAGTAATGAACATTGTTATAATATTGATGTTGAACTATTAAACAAACATTCCAACACTGATAATCCACTAACTATATATATTTTTCCTATATTTTATAATCAATGCTAGTTCTAATCAACCTGCACATGACAAAATATGTGTATTGCATTCCAATAGATTGCATGAGTCAATAAAATAACAACATCCACCAAACAAATATGAGGATGAACTCATGAACAAATTGCTTATGAATTATTTTAAAAATAAGAAAAATCATACAAAGTGATTAAATATAGTAGGATATAGTGTACAAAAAACAACAATTTTGTTGAGACCCGTGATATATATTAATTAATTTTATTAATATAAATATTTTGTACTGTGATTTTTGTTTTAATATGTCTTATGCAATGTTCTATGTTTTATTATATTATGTTAATTTCAATTATTTTCGAGTGGATAGATTGGGTATGGGAAATTGAGAGTGATGTGAGGGGGGAAGGGGCCAAATTAACTTCCACCTTCATGTGGTTGGCTTTGCTCAGTAGAGAATAAATTATTCTTGAAACCAAGGGAAGCTCAAGTGAATATGCATTTTGGAATCTTCTATTTTTAATACTATTGATGCAATGTTAAATATGGTTGAATAAATAGTGTATCAATTAAAGCTGATTATAGATTTTTTGCACCTTCATTACATTTTTCTTTTGTGCCTTACACAATCATTACATTTTGCTATTGCAATAGCATTTCCCACCTTATGTGTTGTTAACAACTTTATGGTTGTTTGGATGATCCAAGTACCCTGCTTTACTTTTTTTACAATCTCTCACATGATTCTTAAATCTTTAATTGCTAGCCAAATACGTTTTTAGTGATTAGGGATGCAAATAAGTTTGATTCTACTATTTTTTATTTTTTATTTCATTATTGATTTAATAGTTCTAAACTAGAAGAACTCCAAATATCTCAAATTTCCCAAGTTTTCTATAATATTTTCTTAGAATTCATTCAACTTCAATGACCTTGATTGACACAATGGTTTGTTGGTCCTTCTAGGTTTTAAAATTTGAGACTTCTTTGTAGAATTAACATCCTTCCGTGGAATTAGTTTTTTCATCGCTCCATTAACACTCTCTATATCGAGGGTTACGTAAGACACATCTTTAGCTTCTTCTGTGCTAAGAATTCTCCCTTGAATAGTTGTACCAATTGAGGCAACTTTATCTGGGTTACACCCTTGTTTTCCTCTTTTCCATCAATCATTTCCATCAAACAAATCCTTGAGTATTTGTTTAACTTTAGGCATATGGGTACTACAATCAACAAGAACAATCTCGTCACTTGATTCTTCTAGACCAATATCATCCCATCCTTTGTAACTAGATCCATGGTCTTCCTAAGAATGTCATTCTTCATCTTCTCAATGAGAGCACTTATTAGAGACAAACAGTCCTTTCCCAACCTCTTTGGTTTTAGGATTTTCATATGCCAATTCTCCAAATTAACAAACAAACATTAAAAATACAAAAGTGCAATAAATGCCTCGAATTTAATGATCATATATCTCTCCATTCCAAGAAGAATAAGTGTGTTGAGTCTAGTTAGAAGAACACCAATGCACACACATAATATGACTTTGACTAAGTCTTTGTTTCCACATGTCTTATTCTCCTTATGGAGTACGATGCCACTCTAGTAACCTCTTCTTTCCACATATTGTAATAAAAACCAATATAGGTGGAGAACTCTTTAATATTGGTTATTATTCTCTCTTATGATGATGTTTTACTACTATGTGCCTTCAAGTAACTTAATCTTTCCCAAAATAGCATTGAATACCCGGTATATCTGGTTTGCGGGTTGTTGGATATATTATTGGGTTATAGTAGCAACCAACATGATTGATCTCGGGCCTATCCCATATCAAACCTGCCAATTGCCTATTGCCATAGTTAAAAAGAAAACAATGAATACCAATTTAGATGGAGCAGATAGGCTATTATTCTCCCTTAAGATTCTTCAAGATAGGCTATTATTCTCCCTTAAGATGATGTTCTATTGCTACGTCCCCTTTTAGCTAGGGCAGTCATGGTGGAGTTCTCCATCTCCTTTGTGATTTTTCTCTTTAAATATGCCATGACAATCCTTTAATGGTGCCTTTGTACTGTTGATATGATTGTTCCCTCTTTGTTTCCATGAGTGGTTGAAACAGGTCCAAAATTGCACCCTCCTTACTGCAGATAAACCATCAAAACAAGGCTATTTATGCATGGTATTAGTTTTGAAATTAATGTCCTTCTTTCAGCCACATATCTTGTTGATAGTTTCCATTAACAATACTAAGAGCAAGGATGAAATGATTCCATAGATGGCGCTTGAGGTGGGATTATAATAACACATGAAAGGTATCTTCTCCCTTAGGCACTTAATTTTTCTAACAACAGTATGAGGTCTCCATAAGGCATCTAATTCTCTCTTGTACAAGTCTAATACATAGATACATAAGCATCGCCAAACTCTCAGTCAAACATGTTGGTGCCCTGAATTGCTCCCATTCTAAATTTCTACAATGGTATTAAATTTCAAAGGACTATCAAATTTATTTTCCATGATGGCTCCAACATAAGCAAGATTTATGAACTAAGACTTAGTTTTCATTTATCCTACAACGTCCTCTTTTAGCATGGTGATCTTTAGGCTCATCCCTAGTTTCTTTAATAACCAAGATTTAGTGAGAATTCCTAGAGGAGTGCAACCAAATCTATCACTTCTATGATTGTCATCTTGAAGGAAATCCTTGATGGGCCTGAAAATTTCAGCTTCAAGCATATAAGATCAGGTTTTAATGATATTTGACATGTCACTTATATCCCAAAATCTCATTTCTTTAGGGGTTCATCGTTTGCATATTTGAGCAAGCCAAAACTAAGCCGAAATCTGCTTCCAAAATCACCCCTTGTAAGCTAAAAATAAGCTACAAGAAACACATAAATGACAATGATTCTATTCTTCAATCACATGCATTGTGTTGCTAATTACCTTCAAACTCAGACATTGTATAATGTTTAGTTTTACTTGCCACCTGAGCATTGATTTGGATCATATTTTTGAGTTCTTAACGATATTTATAAGTAAATGTGTAGCAATGCTTCATAGGTTGAAAACAAAACTTATTTAACCTTTTTATTTAGATAAAAAAAACTTGATAACGCCATAAAATATTTTTACATTACCTTAAATGGTGGAGCTTTCCACCTTGTTGTTATTTTAGTTTCTATGTGTCCTCTCCTTAGTTGGGGTGTTCCTCAAATAAGGTGATTTTACCTTTGACCTTTCCTTCTTTTCTATATAAGAAGATTGGATAATTATGTAATGTCCCTTTCCAAATAAGAGCTTCAGAGAGGAGGCTTAATGGTCTAAACCACCCCGTTAGACTATAGCCAGGGCCATAAAGGGGTAAACATGGTTACTAGAAGTCACTCCCGTCAAAGGTGTTCTATTCAGAAAGTGACATTGAGCTAAAGTGGCTAAAAGCACTTTTTAAGCCAATTTGAGCTAAAAATAGAACAAACGAGCTAAAATTAGAAGTCAACAATGAATTAGGGTTTCGTGAAGATATAAGAGAAGGTTCAACGACCTAATCCATGATGATGTAGATTTGGACTTGTCATTGAGGAGAGAGTCACATCTCAAGAGAGACAGTTCAGTGTATTCCAGGAGGAAGACACCAGTTGGCTGATTTCCATGTTGAGAGACACACCCTAGTCACTAGGAAGATCACACGAGTCTTCCAACATTCTTCAACAACAATTAGACAGGTTCCAGTAGCAAGGGTGCACTTATTCAGGGTGAGGGCGTAGATTCTGAGGAGGTTCAGTAGATCGACTTGTCCCTTTCAGGGAGAGTTCAGAGATTCCCCTCTGACCCAGTTGAGAGGAAGGCAAGGCGCATATTTTTTCTGGTTCCTTGTTAGATTCTGATGGAGGGATCATCTGGGGCACACTTTCCATACATTGGGAGTGCGACACTTGGGGAGGACACATTTGAGGTTCTCGAGCGATCATCAATTCAGATACATGGAAATCCTTCCGACCCATTTCCCAGTAGACTTGGGTGATCAGTTTGAGACACACATAAGCCGATTTCGATGATGGACTCACTAGGGTGCAATTTTCTAGAGTAGAGGGGGCACATTTCCCACGGGGGGATCCATCTGGGGACCAAATACACCAGTTGAGGCTAGGAAAATCACCAGGACTGTGAGGTAGAGTAGGGTGGATTGTTTGGAACAATTTCCAGGCATTTCCGAGAGGTATAGCCACCAGGGAGAAATTTCCATACTTGCAACAGTTGTTGTACGAGCTGACATATTTGCAACAATTCTTCATCTCATCCATTGCATTCCACAACATTCTTCAGGTATCGTGTATTATTGTTTTAGTTGTTTTTGTATTCCAGCTAAGATCCTTTTGTCATTTATCTAGCCGAGTGATTCATTTTATTCAGCCACGTTCGGAATTTGTACTCCATGAAGATTTAATAATATAATCTTTGTAGTCTTTTGTCACCATTATTATTTGAATGCTCATTTATATGCTGTAAACAATTAATCCTACACACACATTAGCAGAGTTTCCTAGACTAGACAAGTTAGGAACATTACAGTGGTATCAGATCTTTAGTCCTGTCGGCCTATGACTAAAGATGATGAGTGCAGTAGAGGACCCAGGGGTCATGAGTAAGTAGGTGACGAATATGTCACTTACAATAGATGCAAGGAGGGAAGACCTAGATCTGATTTTTCCCCTTTTCCTCCCAACCCAGAGGAAGAGGAAGAGGCACAAAGGGAAGTACAGAGAAGGGAAGAGAGTGAGGCTGAGAGTTAGGCATAGATGATGTTAGGAGACATATATGAGAGACTAGAAGGTAGTGGTAAATCTCCCATGGAACCAGATGCAACCTTCATGCAGGTACTCGACAATTTGGTAGTCATTCAACATGCCATGACTCAGTCTTTAGCACAGATGGATGATAGATTGGATATAGTGGGCACCCCGAGCACACAATGTTGGCATGTTTACATGTAGAGTGTGCTTGTCATTGATGGAAAGAAAAATAGCGACGATGGAATGTTTACAGGAAAGAAAAATTGCAAACCAAAGCTCGAGAGACCAGAAGATGAGAAAGGTAGAATGTGCCAAGTGGGCACCAGAAGTCTTTTGGGAAGACGCAGATGAGCAAGCTCGAAAAATTCAGAAGAGATACTGCAGAGTTTCATGTAGATAGTGCAGAGTTGCACGCAGAGCGCAAGTGTGTGCCAGGGCCAAGGGTAATGTTTTCCAAAGCTCATAAGAGATAGTGTTCTGAGACACACAGACGAGATCCCGTACATCAAGGCTCACAGAAGGATCAAATTTCATGGCCTTTGACACTTAGATATTTGAGAAAGCTAAAGATCAGGAGGAGGAATGACAAGTACCATTAGATCGAGAACTGTGAATGATCTGGGCCGTTAGATCAGAGTCTAGATAGGAGGAGCACGCAGAGGAGGATATTAGACCTCAGCCATCAGATCGGAGCATGAAGGACTAGCAACCGTTGGATCCAATATAACTGTGAATATGATAATGGCCAAGAGCCATCCTCCAACTCTGTGAAATGTGAAGTCATGATGAGATCTGAGTCGTTAGATCTAGAGGACACGTGGTGAGAGATCATCATTTCGATAACTCGCAAGATGGACAAGTCAAAGGTGAGGGTTGTAGGAACTCACAAAATGCGAAGTCATGAAATGATCTGGGTTGTCGGATCACTGAGGATCGTGGGCCATTGATCTGGAGCAAGTTTCGGAAAATTGGAATTCGGGAGAGTTAGGGTTGACTCATATCCAAATTCCCGACACATGAAATTGTGATTTGATCACAACTATTGATCAAAGGGAGATATATGGACTGTTGATCTGATATGGAGTATTTTGGATTTCGCGAGTTGGGAGAATTGAGGTAACTCGTAACAAAACTTTGCAAAACACGAGGTCCCGATAAGATCTATACTATTGGATCACAGAGGGTTGTGGGCCGTCGATCTGACACAGAGTGCTGAATCGAGAATTGGGAGTTGGAAGAGTCAGGGTTGGCTCATGTTCAAACACCCGACACGCGAGGTCACGATTTGATCACAACCATTGATTGAGGTAGAATTGTGGACCATTGGTCTGACTCTGACAAATAAGTTAGCAAGATTGCGAAATGCAAAGAGCTTGAATGTTTGGCCCGTGGTCATAGCCAAGGTCACATCGTTGTTGGATTAAGGGAGGAGCTAGCACGTCGCTAAGCTCCACATCAGAGATGCGAAATCATGAAATTCCTTTTCGAATAGGGTTGTGGTCACATTAGAGGAAGAGAAGGGAAGGAGCTAGCATTGTTAGGCTCCACCTCGGAGTTTCACGATTTGGGAAAATCGAGGTGAATCACAGTCGACGTCGTGAAATGAAAAATCATGAAATGACTTTTGATTAGTGACCGATCACAACTCGTGGTCATGTGAAAGGAAGGGGCTTAGCCAGAAAAGCTAATGCCCACTATGAAGTTTTCTCAGGAAGGGAAAAGGCACCAAAGGCATGAGTGCATGGAGGTTCTCTCAGTAACTACTATAGATAAAATGATTGTAATTGGAGAAAATGATTGATTTCATCTACTAGAAAATTTGAAGAATCTCAGGGTGACGCCAGAGGAGCTGAAGAGTCTCGATGTAACTACCAGTGGAACGAAGACTCGTCATATAGATGTTTGACATATGGAAAAGCGTCGAAGACTGTAGCTTCCAGAGAAGCCAAAGAATCTCAGGATAATGACCACTGATGAAGAAAAGACTCAACATATTTGCGAGAGAGGACAAAGAGTTAGGTGTATGATCAAACAAAGGACTTGGCAGGATAAATAAAGGCAGAACAAAGAAGAGAGGAGTGCTTCTGTTGGGAGTTATTCATGTGGGTAGAAGCATGCTATGCGTAGGAGTTGAAGAGCACATAAGAGGCATAGCACATAGAAGGAAAATGTTGCACATAGCATAAAACATAGAAGAACAGAAAGCGCAAGGTGATGCAAGCAAGAAGACACTGATGCAGGAAGAGCAGAGTAGTGTAGCAGAATGATGATGAGACTGGTAAGCTATTGATTAATACTATATCACTGTAATAAATTTGAGCAAGCAAAGATATATAATCGGGGTGGTAGGAAGGTGCTAGGGAGGATTGTTTTCCTCAGAGTTTCAAGTGGGTGCTTGAACACAGTGAGTTGTAGCTTCCATCTGATTGCAGCTAGAAAAACTAGGGAGGTAGGGTGGTGCAAGGGAGAATTGTTGTTCTCTGTTATGCATGTTGGTGCCTGTGTGACTAGAAGTTGGTGCTTCCATCCAGTTGGTGCTGAAACACAAAGGGAGTTGGTGCTTCCTTCTAGTGGGTGCTAGAGAAACCAGAGAGTTGGTGCTCTCAGCACGTTGCTGCTTGTAAAACAGATGTGGTAGCATCAAAAGGAGTTGGTGCTCCTAAGAATGATAATGTACAGAAAATGAAGACTACTTATCATATCAAGAAGAAGAGGTTTTTTCCCTTTATGGGTTTCCTCAGGAATATCTGTCTCTGTGTGTTTCATGTGTGTGATTGATGGTGAATACTCTATTTCTTACCTCATTGAATTATTGTGAGCATCATTGAGTATTTTGTAATGATTTTAAAATGGGAATAATTGTTTAAGCACAATAAAAAATGATTCACCCCCCCCCCCCTCAGTTGTCCAACACACAATCCCCACATGAAACATAGGGGAACTCAAGGGAAGGAAATAGGCGCCAGTCTCCTACTCACACATACACCTCTTCGAGTAGGATTCCTAGGCCATTGTTCCCCAATTTCCAAAGGGAACCCCAGTAGAAACACAACAACCGATAACATAGAGGCTGCCCACTCAGGCGGATGACATTGCAGAGTACAAGAGGGAGTATTCAACATTGGGCCATGACTTCCATCAAAACATGACCCTGGTCGAGTTTTGTGGACTCAGGATCAGGAACCACCGCCGAGAGCCAAAGAGAGGAGGAAAACATCCACAACAGGGGAATAACATTGATTTCATACATAAAGTTCGTAAACTCACCATACCTTCTTTTGACAGATCATCCAAATGCACCGCTAGATCTTGGGTACAAAATCTAGAGACATACTACAAGCTCAACTAGATGATTGAGGCAAATGCCATTAGTTTCGCTACCCTGCACTTGGAGGGTGAGGCACATGAGTGATGGCATCATGGATTGGTGAAGTTGGGTCACAATCACATCACCTCCTACAGGGATTTCATAGAGAGACTCATGGATAGGTTTGACATGAGGGATCCCAAGATTCACTTCAGGGATCTAGCCCAATTGAGACAAACTGACACAACATAGGATTTCATCATGGAGTTTCAGCAGGTAGCAGTGGCTGTGACAGATATATTAGAGCCTAGGATGATCATGTTATTCACATAGGGAATCAAATATCCCTTGAGAGGATGGGTGAAGGCATACATGCCTCACACCTTGTAGGATGCCATCTTATGCACTCAATATTTGGCAGACTCAGTGCCAAAGAATAAACCCTTTTCCAAAACATTCATACCACAGAAGGACCAAGACAAGAAGCCATTCCAGGGAAAATGGAAGGGAAAGTAGAAGTTGGATGATGAGACAAGGTGAGATCTTATGAGGAAGAATCTTTGCTTCAACTGCAGAGACCCTTGGGTCCCAGGCCATAGGTGCATGGGAAAAGGAGAGATTCATTATATTGAGGTGGCAAAACACAGTGTGGAAAGTGAGGACAAGGAGCAAGATAGTGGATCCACTAGATCATAGGAGGAGTCAGCATATGCAAAGGAGAAGCCTCCCCATAGACCACTGACACCGGCAAGGGCCCACCCACTAGTAGTTCCACGGCCTCCCAAGCAGGCTAATAGATGGAAACCAACAAAGGGAGGAGTCATGGCGACCCTTTCTAGTGTTCCCAGGTATGATACCCTCTAGATCAGAGGAACTATTTAGGGACAATGGGAAATCACCCTGATAGATGGTGGGGCCACCCACAACTTCATTGATGCTTCATTGGTATTGAGACATACACTTCAGACAGAGGAATTTTAGGGGTTTGATGTTGCAGTAGTAGATGGCCATACAGTGGAGTGTCTAGACAAAGTTTCGGACTTGGAGATAGATTTAAGCGACTAAATAGTGAGACACATTTTATGTGGTTGACCTATTTGACACAGATGTGGTATTGGGAGTCCAATGGATGATCACCTTCGGAAAAATCACCACCAATTACAAAACCTTAGAGATCTGGTTCAGAGACAGTGACAAGAAGAGGGTTTTTCTAAGAGGCATGTCAATAGGAGCACCCAGGACAATTTCGGCCAAGAGGATGGGGAGGATATTCAAACACAACGAGGTAGCATATGTTGCAGAGTGCTTGATCACTAGGAGAAAGGATTCAAAGGGTCAACATGTTGGTTGTGGAGTCTGATTATCTTCTTGATTCAAAGGTATTTTGTATTCAGTTGTGTTTATACCCCATGAAGTATTTACACCCAAGAAGTATGTACACTCTTCCATGCAGGGGAGTGCAGAGGGGGGTTACCCCCTTTGCGGGGTCTAGGGGAAAGCGGGCCCTCGGTGGGGGTTCGGGGGAAAAGCCCCCGAAGGAAAAATTTCCTTGTAAATGTATATTGTAATTTCATTGTAAATCTAGATCGTTCATTATAAGGTCGCAGATCTAACGTTAGAAATTATGTTAGGGTTTTTTTCCCTAGAAGGAAACCCTCTTTTATGAGGGAAATGTATTGTGGCTAGGTATGATAACGAATATTGTATTCTGAGTGAGGAGACTGTGAGAGAAAGAAGAGGAAGTTACAACGGGTTTGTTGTAGGTTGTATCCCTTCATTTGCTGGATAATAATAAAGGACGGACCTTGAAATTTCTCTAGTGGACGTAGCCCACACTGGGTGAACCACGTATATCTTTGTTTATATTGTATTGTGTATCTTATGTGTTTTATTTCCACATTTGTTTTATTTTATGGCTCCACAATCATGTTTTTCTAACAATTGGTATCAAAGCGAAAGGTAACTCGCAGGAAAGGAGGGTTCTTGGTTTGAGTGGGAGTAATGGCGAAAGATGGAAAGTTTAGGGTCGAGAAATTTAATGACCAAAACTACCAGTTATGGAAGATGCAGATGGAAGATTATTTGTATCAGAAGGATCTATTCCTACCATTGGGCGGAGTAACAAAGAAGCTGACGACCATGAATGATTAAGAATGGGAGATTCTTGACAGAAAGGATCTAGGAACGACACGACTAAGCCTGGCAATGTCGGTGTCTTTCAATATTTCGAAAGAAAAGTTTGATGGACGCATTGGCTAAATTGTACGAAAAACCCTCAGCATCCAATAAGGTATTTCCAATGAAGAGATTATTTAATATGAAGATGTCAGAAGGTGGGTCTATTGCAGATCATTTAAATGATTTTAATATGGTTACTAATCAACTAAGTTCTGTAAAAGTGGACTTTGATGATGAAGTCAGAGCTCTTCTAATATTATGCTCATTGCCATAAAGATGGAATGGCTTGGTCATGGATGTAAGTAACTCTGTCTCTGGTTCAAATACTTTAAAATTTGATGATGTTGTTGGTGTTATCCTTAGTGAGGAA
>SNQJ01S0031670.1:108588-123247 GCA_010110895.2 Picea sitchensis
ACCAGATATTGCACATGTAGTGGGAGTTGTGAGCAGGTATATGAACAATCCAGGTAAAGAACATTGGGAGGGCGTAAAATGGATTCTCATGTATTTGAGTGGTACTGCTACTCATGCGTTATGTTTTGGAGGTTTAGACACTTTTCTACAAGGATATGTTGATTCAGATATGGCAGGTGATAAAGACAACAGGAGGATCACTACATGGTATGATTTTACTATAGGTGGAACATCAGTAAGTTGGATTTCGAAACTTCAAAAGGTTGTTTCACTTTCAAAAATAGAGGTAGAGTATGTTGCTACTACATAGGCTAGTAAAGAGATGATTTGGTTACAGAGGTTTATGGAGGAATTGGGAAAGAAGTAGGAGAATAACAGGTTGTACTGTGAAAGTGAGAGTGCCATTCATCTTGCAAATAACTCAACCTTCCATTCGAAGACTAAGCATATACATTTGAGGAACCACTTCATATGATCTGCTTTGGAAGATGGAAATTTGAAGTTGGAAAAGATACACACTAGCCAGAATACTGCACACATGTTAACAAAGGGAGTAACCAGGGAGAAACTGAGTTCCTGCTTAGTTTCAGTTGGTCTTCAAGAATGAAGATGAAGATGAGAAATTTGCTAGGTCCAAGAAGGTTTAGAGTTCAGCATATACAACAATGGTGGAGTTGTTGAGATCAGTGTCCAAGTGGGAGATTGTTGGTTGTGGAGCTTGATTATCTTCCTGATTTAGAGGTCTTTTGTTTTCGGCCGTGTTTATACCCCATGAAGTATTTACACTCCAGAAGTATGTACACTCTTCCACATGGGGGAGTGAAAAGAGGGGTTACCCCCTCTGTGGGGTTTAGGGGCAAGCGAGCCCCCAAAAGAAAAAGTTCCTTGTAAATGCATATTTTAATTTCATTGTAAATCTGGACTATTCATTATAAGGTCACAGATCTAATGATAGAAATTATGTTAGGGTTTTTTGCCCTAGAAGGCAACCCTCTTTTATGAGGGAAATGTATTGTGGCTAGGTATGATAACGAATATTGTATTTTGAGTGAGGAGACTATGAGAGAAAGAAGAGGAAGTTACAACGAGTTTGCTATAGGTTGTATCCCTTCATTTGCTAGATAATAATAAATGAAGGACCTGTAAATTTCTCTGGTGGATGTAACCCACATAGGGTGAACCACGTATATCTATGTCTTTATTGTATTGTGTATCTTATGTGTTTTATTTCTAGATTTGTTTTATTTTATTGCTCCATGATCCTGTTTTTCTAACACGACAACAATATTATACAGAGATCATGAACTTGTTGGGATGACATCAGCATGTTTTTGGGTCAATTCCACCAGGGAGACCACCTTGTTGATATTATGGTAGTTGCAGGAGGTATTAAACCTCCACATGTAGCCCTGAAAAGAATAGAACATTCCAAGAAGCAAGAAGAAACCCTAGAGCATTGAACATAACCTTAGAAGACAAGTCGGCTAAAGAAAATATTTAATATTGAGTTTTTAGCCTCTAGAAAGAGAAGTCGACCTAGACAACTTAGGAGGAGTAGTATAAATATAGGATGCTAGATCTCATTTGGGACACACAACTCACAACTGTAGAAATTCAGTAGTGCGCACTGCAGAAATTTAGTGCACAAGTCCGGAGGGTAGCTGCAGTTACTACAAACCTGTAATTTCGGTCTTTCTGGGTTGGACTTTTTGATCAGTCTTATTTATATTTGCTTGGTGCATTAGCCTTGGTTGGATATTTATTTTCTAACATAATTATTCTCTGTCAAAGTTAAGGTGCTCGGGGGTGGCTTTGGCCTATGGTTGGGTGACGATATTGCTATATGTCTATGGTTAAACAAGCACACCTATTATTTATAATAGGTTACAGGCCCACACTATCTTCAGACAGTCTAACCACTAGAAAATAGATTGGGAGGGCTTTCTCAGTTATAGTTGCAGTTGCAGTCAAAGTTTTTCCTACAACAATGAAACCCTTACCCTCTTGTTGAGGCACCTTAAGTGAAGAGATTGAACTAATTTATGGATATCCTAGTGCACCCTAACCCAACGCACCTCCTGGTACTCTCAAAAAGATAAGACGTCAAGTTTGTGTTTTTGGTCTAAGTCAAAGATTGACCAAGTCAAATTCAAAGGTTGACCAAGTCAAAGTCAAAGGTTGACCAAGTCAAAGTTGTCATGATTTACTCTATGAAATCAAAAAAATAATCTAGAAGGGGCTTCTAACTTCAGAGCATGGAAGACAAGGATTGACCTCATCCTTTCCAAGAATAAAGTGTTGGATATAGTGAAAGGAAAGATCGTGGAACTACATTTTGAAGAAGGAAAATAGAAGGAACCTCAGAACATTGCAGTTATGGAGAAGTTAAAGGACAATGACATCAATTCCATTAGTATCATAGTGGACTCTATAAAACACCACTTGATACCCTACATATCTCATCTTGACTCATCTAAGAAGATGTACAATGCCCTAACTAATCTCTTCTCAGTCATAAACATTGGACAAGTAATGAGTTTGAAGAATGAGCCTCGTGACATGAAAATGAATGATGATGAAAGCATAACATCATACTTTTTGAGAATCTCTCAGTTAAGAGATCAACTACAAGCTATTGAAGAAATGATTTCAAGGAGCTGGTAAGTATAGTACTCAAGAACCTTCCCAAGACATGGGATGCATTTTCCACAAGCATAAACAAAAGAACGAAGTATCTCACATTTGAATAACTTTGGACTTGTTGTGCACAAGAAGAATCAAGGATTAGCACAAAAGAGAAATCCCAAAAGAAATACGATGATCAAGCCTTCAGAACAAAATTCAAGAATTTCAGGGATAAGAGCAAGTTTGTCTTAAGGAAGGAAACAAATGAAGCATTAGTTGTCAAAGAAAGGGAACCCTCAAAGAAGGCCAAGCAGGATAAAACAAACTTCTTCTTTTAAGTGAAGGTAATAATATTCTTCAAAGTTCTTGTACATACCATGTTTACATAGTTTCTGTACATATATTTCATATCTATTTCTTAGAAGATAAGATGTTCAAGTGAAACAATACCTATGGAAGAATAACAAGATAAGGATTGCTATCACGATGACTACAAGTCAAGCAATACACATGAAAATATGAAGTACGTTGACAACCCTTGGTAAAATTCCCATGGAAGCTATTATATAAGTAACGACTTCTAGATAAGCTGAAATCAGAATCAAACTTGAGGAGACCCAGAAGAAGTCAAAATAGAAAGAAGTCAACAATCAAGAGGAAATTAGAAAAAGACTTGTGACACTTTGCAGAAGGAAATAAGGATGCAAACGAAAACATGGACTCTCTTAGATGGTGGGAGATGATTATATAATTCCAAAAGAAGAGCATGCATTCATGCATAAAGAAAGGATTATGAAGGATCTAATCCTAAATGATATGATCCATTGAGGATTATGAAGTATCTGTCCATGTTCCAATTGAAAGTAGTACCCATGATAAGCAACACGTGTTCAATTTGACTCTAGAGTAAGTCTTCTTCGAAAAAAAGCCTTAAGTATCCTTGGTTGTCCATCGACATCCATGATCCTATGATGAAAGGAAGAAGTTGGAATCTTAAGGGCATGGAATATATAGAAGACTCCATGGACCCAAAAGCTAAAGAGGAACATGAGGAAGAACATGAAGATTCCAAGAAATAAAGAAAATCCAGAACAACCAGTTACTATACCAAGAATCATAAGACTCCCAACTTGGTTTGAACCCACTAGAAGAAATCAAGTAGAAGAAATGGAAGTTATGATGAAGAAAAATGTAGGAAAGACTTATGAATGGAATCATTGCGAGATTCAGAACTAGAGGTTCTCCTAGATGGAGGGAGAGGACTATGATGATAGCTTGTTCCAGTAACCAGACATACCTCTACCCGAGCCATTATATCTTCTGCAATATCCATGGGTTGGAGTTTACATCAGATCATGAATGTAAGGACTGTTCTTCTTAACAAAGTAATTGAACAAGAAGCGTATGTAGAGCAACCTCAAGATTTTCAGGTATACGAGAAAGAGACCCTTGTATGCAGATGGAAGAAGACCTTGTATGGATTCAAAGAACTTGGTGTGAAGCCTCTCATGGAGAATAGAAGCGTGGTGAAAAATTTCTATGATAGAGATAGTGTATCAGAATGGTTACTCAGAAGTCCAGGATGATGGATTGCTAATCCATGAAAAAATCTCATGATGACAGAAGAAGTGATACTTGGATATGTTCCATTTTGATATTTTCCACGATGTCATGAGCTAGCAGGAAATGAAAGTGTTGAATTTGACCATGATATATTGCAATGATCAAAGCTATTTGAAGCCTTCATAGAAAACCAATGTTCCATGACAGATCAAAGTACATTGACATCAAGCATTATATTCTTTATGATGAAGTCCAAAAAAGAGAAGTGGTTCTCCAATATATCTCCACAGATGAGAAGATAACAAATATTTTGGTAAAGCCTCTATCCAAGATGAAAAATTTTGTGTACTCAAGAAACAAGCTGGGGCTCGTGGAGACAAATTCCTTATTGAAAAAGGAAGAGATTACTCCTAGGTTGGGAGGGAGCACTGATATGTTATTGATTCATGAACAATTATTTTTTAGTTTGAAAAATGGTCCAGGATGAGAAGTTCCTTTCCAGTTCGGAAAGTGGTTTGAGGTTTATGATGGACAGGCATTTTCCATTTTGGAAAATGGTCCAGATCGGACAGTCATTTTCATAATGAAAATGGTCTGATAGATTGTTGATGTACAATAGAAAACGATTCCCCTTGTGGCCAGTGTGGGGGAATGGTCTAGGACAATCATTCTTCTTGGCAGTCACTTTGAGTAGTGGTCAAGTAGAATGGTCTTCCTCATCGTAAAATCATTCTTTCGAAGTTCACAGTTGTGATCAATTCCGAAGAATGGTCCTTTTTGGAGGTTGGTGCAGGACATTCATTTCCATTAGGAAATGGTCTGGACATTCATTCCCTAAGGAAGACTCATTATATCCAGGTTGCACTATGATTAGTGCTGGAGGAATGGCCCAGTTAGGTGAATAGTCTAGGTTCAACAATAAGGGACATGCATTCCCTAGGGCAGACTCATTCTCTCCAGTTTGCACTATGATTAGTGCCGAAGGAATGGCCCAGTTAGGTGAATGGTCCAGGCTCAGAAATTAGGGACAATTATTACTCTGTGCTTGAGAAGAATAGTCTAGATAGCCCATGGCTGATATTTTACTTTCTAAGGGAAGATGCTCTTCTAGATCTCACAGATGTGAGTGGAAGAATGGCCCATATGACTCAGTTTATATCATGATATTGTTTTATGCAAGTTGATATCAGATGATATGATTGTTGTGGAAACTGTATGTCTTTGGACAATAGATGTATACTACTATGGTAGATGTGTTCCACTGGTTGTGACTATGAGTCACTAATTAAGTAGTCGTGTGCTACTTGGTGTGGTTGTGTACCACTGGATAGTAGTTTTGTACTACTATGGATATACATAGTTGTGTTTTATTGAATGGCATTATTTTGATTGTCAAGACTATCAATAGTGTTGGAAATGATTACCAGCTAGATGGATAGTCAGTGTATTGGTGGAAAGATATTCTCCAAGAGGACAACAGTCCAGGACAATTATTCTTCTAGGATGTATGTCCAGATTAGAAGAATAGTCCTTATAGCCCATGGTGTGGATTCCAACATCTATTGGAACAATTATTCTTCTAGGACATATGTCTAGATTAGAAGAATAGTTCTTGTATCACTCTGTGGAGTGAGTGACTTATTCAACATCATGCCTGATTAATCATATGAAGTATGAATTCAAGAGATGATGTTGTTGATGTTATCAGATGATACTAATAGTAATGATGGTGCTTGTGATTTAATCATAAGATAGCATGTGTGGCTATGATGATGCTACCAATTGAATGGTATGTTTGTGCTCAATACCATTGCTTTCAATACCTCCCTAGCTAGGAGGGAGTGTTGATATTATGGTATCTGTGGGAGGTATTAAACCTCCACGTGTAACCCTGACAAGAATAGAACATTCCAAGAAGCAAGAAGAAACCCTAGAGCATTGAACATAACTTTAGAAGACAAGTCGACTAAAGAACATATTTAATATTGAGTTTTTAGCCTCCAGAAAGAGAAGTCAGCCCAGACATCTTAGGAGGAGTAGTATAAATACAGGATGCCAGAGCTCATTTGGGATACACAGCTCGCAACTGCAGAAATTCAGTAGTGCGCACTGCATAAATTTAGTGTGCAAGTCTGGAGGGTAGTTGCAACTACAGTTACTGCAAACCTATAATTTCGGTCTTTCCGAGTTGGAATTTTTTATCAATATTGGTTATCTTTTATTGGTGCATTAACCTTGGTTGGCTATATATTTACTACCATAATTATTCTCTGTCAAGGTTAAGGTGCTCGGGGGTGGGTTTGACCTATGGTTGGGCGACAATATTGTTATATTGTCTATGGTTAAACAAGCACACCTATTATTTATAACACACCTGACAAGGGGTTTGAGCACACCATTGAGTTGGAAGAGGGGGCCAAACCTATGATCACACCCGCTATCGTCATCATAGGAGGTTCAAGGATGAGATAGAGAAAGCAATTAAGGAATTGCTAGCGATGGGACACATCAAACCGAGCAACATCCCATTCGCCTCTTTAGTTGTCTTAGTTCTAAAGAAGGATGGTACCATGAGGATGTGCATTGATTACCGGGCCTTGAACAAGAAAACCATCAAGAACCGATATCTTATCCATCACATTTACTAGTTAATGGATGAATTGCATGGGGCAGTTTTCTTCTCAAAAATTGATCTACGCTATGGGTATCATAAGATCAACATCCGAGAGAAGGACATAGAGAAGACGACATTTCGGTGTCACTTTGGACATTTCAAGATTCTGGTTATGCCATTTTGGCTAACCAATGCACCAACTACATTTCAGTATTGCATGAACCACATATTTAGGGACCAATTGAGGAAATCAGTTTTGGTTTTCTTCGACGACATCTTGGTATACAACAAGTCATGACAGGAGCATATGAGGCACTTAGATGAGGTTTTGAGCATCATGGAGGCGTATTCACTATACGCCAAAGAGTCCAAGTGTGAGTTTGGTATGACCGAACTACTTTAATTGGGACACATCATCAATGCACAGGGGGTACAAGTACACCAGGAGAAGATCAGGGCCATTTTGGATTGACCAATGCCTAGGAATGTGACAGAGTTGAGGTGCTTCTTCGGGTTATGAAAATATTACAGGTGGTTTGTCAAGGGTTTTTCTCATCTTGGAGCACCACTAACGGATCTCACCAAGTAGGGGGATTTCATCTGGACTAATAAGTCACATAAATCCTTCGATCACATGAAGGAAGTGACGGGAACATGTCCAATGTTAGCATTACCATACTTCATGCTGCCATTTGTATTAGAGTGTGATGCATCCGACGAGGGTATCGAGGAAGTTTTGATGTAGGCCTGACACCCCATTGTATTAGAGAGTAGGAATCTCAGTCAAAATGAGAAGTTTTACTCCATCTATGATAAGGAAATGCTGGCAATCATGCATGCCTTGACCAAATTCAGACAATATTTGGTGGGCAACAAATTCGTGGTCAAAACATATCACAACATCTTGAAGTATTTCCTTGAGCAGAAGGAATTCAGTGAGAACCAACAGAAATGGGTGATGAAGGTACATGAATTCGACGTTGACATAGAGTATGTCAAGGGGAAGAAGAACATTGTGGTCAATGCACCATCGAGGAGACCTGCGGCATGTTCTTTGATGGAGATTTCAATAGATTGGAAATCCCACTTGTTAGTGAAATATTCCAAGAACAAGTTCGCTTGCGAGGTTATGGATGGATAGATACAGGATGACAGGTATACGATCATTAACATTGTCATATTCTACAAGGAAAGAGTCTACTTAGTGCCAGATTTGAGGCTCAAGAAGAAGATCCTCACAACCGTTCATGATTCACCACTAGCAGGCCATCAAGGGTTTTTCAAAACCTACAGAAAGATCAAGGAGAGGTTCTCATGGAAGGGCCTCAAACATGACATTATGAGACACATCAATGTGTGTGTGACTTACCAACAAAACAAGTCATAGCATATTCTTCTAGTAGGGCTACTTCAACCACTTCCCATTCCAGAGCAGAAATGGGAAAGTATATCGATGGACTTCATCACAAGATTACCCAAAGTCTAGGGTAAGGAATGTATCTATGTAGTGGTCAACAGATTGACTGAGTTTTCTCACGTCTATGCCATATTGACATAGTACATCATAGCTCAGGTAGCTGATTTATTCTTCAGGGAGGTCTTCAGACTTCATGGGTTGTCGAGGAACATCATCAATGGAAGGGACAATCGGTTTATTGGGACATTCTGGAGGGAGTTGTTTAGATTGGTGGTGACAAAGTTGACACCCATCACCAACTATCACCCTCAGACAGATGGGAAGACCGATATCATCAACAAGTGGGTTGAAGGGTATTTGAGGAACTATGTAGGTGGACAGAAGAGAACATGGGTCAAGTGGCTACATTTAGGAGAGCATTACTACAACACCACTTTCCACATGTCCATTGGTATGACATCCTTCCGAGAATTGTACGGATATGATTCTCCCACTTTGGTAGACTTGGTTTTCTGGGAGAGCAGAGCTCCCAAGGCCAAGGATTGGATCACAAAGAGTTAAGAGATTCTCAAGTTGTTGAAAGAGAACCTATAGACAACACAAAACCAACAGAAGATGAGTGCAGACAGGAACAAGATAGATCACAACTTTGAGGTTGGGGATCTGGTTTTCTTGATACTCCAACCTTACAAAAAATCATCTCTAAAGAAGAATGGGGCCAAGAAGCTCAAGCCTAGATTTTATGGCCCTTATAGGATCATGCACTGAGTAGGTGAGGTTGCTTATGAGTTAGAGTTTCCATAAGGGAGCAAGATTCATAACATGTTCCACATATCTTTCCTCAAAAAGGAAGTGGGACAATTCATCAACACATTAGAAGAGCTTCCCCCATTGGATGAGGAGGGACAGTTGGAGTTGGTTTCGGAGGAGGTACTGGAGTTTTGGTAGTGGAAACTCAGGAGCAGGGTCATCAGAGAGTGTTTGATCATATGAAGAGGGATTCCAGTAGAGGACGCTACTTGGGAGAGTGAGCATGTGTTCCAACACCCTAGATTTGTATTGCTTGAGGACAAGCAATTTCGAGAAGGGAGGACTGCGATGTCCCTTTCCAAATAGGATCTCCAGAGAGGAGGCTTAATGGTCTAAACTTCCCCGTTAGACTATAGCGAGGGCTAGAAAGGGGTAAACATGGTTACTAGAGGTCACTCCAGTCAAAGGTGTTATATTCAGAAAGTGACAATGAGCTAAAAGTGGCTAAAAGCACTTTTTAAGACAATTTGAGCTAAAAATAGAACAAATGAGCTAAAATTAGAAGTCAACAACGAATTAGGGTTTCAGGCAGCTATAAGAGAAGGTTCAACGACATAATCCATGCTTATGTAGATTTGGACTTGTCATTGAAGAGAGAGGCGCATCTCAGGAGAGATAGTTCAGTGGATTCCAGGAGGAATACACCAGTTGGATGATTTTGGTGTTGAGAGACACACCCTATTCACCGAGAAGATCACACAGATATTCCATCATTCTTTTGCAATAGTTACATAGGTTCCAACAGTAAGGGCACACTTATTCAGGGTGAGGGCACAAGTTATGAGGAGGTTAAGTGGATCAACTTGTCCCTTTTGAGGGAGAGTTCAAAGATTCCCATCGACCCAGTTGAGAGGAAGGAAAGGTGCATATTTTTCCTGGTTCCTTGTCAGATTCCAACGGAGGGATCATCTGGGGAGAACTTTTCAGAAATTGAGAGTGTGACACTTCGGGAGGACACATTCGGGGTTCCCGAGCGATCATCAGTTCAGATTCGGGGAAATCCTTCCGACCCATTTCCTAGTAGACCTAGGCGATCAATTTGAGACACACATCCGTCGATTCCAATGGTGGAATCACTAAGGCACCATTTTCCAGAGAAGAGGGGGCACATTTCCCTAGGGGGATCCATCCAGGGACCATACACAACAATTGAGGTATAGATAGTCACCAAGACTGTGAGGTAGAACAAGGCGCATTATTTGGGACAATTTCCAGGCATTTCTGAGAGGTATAGCCACTAGGGAGAACTTTGCAGACTTGTAGCAGTTACCGTACGAGCTGACATATCCGCAGTAATTCTTCATCTCATCCATTGCATTCCACAACATTCTTTCGGTATCAAGTATTATTGTTTTAGTTGCTCTTGCATTTTGACTAAGATCCTTTTGTCATTGATCTAGTCGAGTGATTCATTTTATTTAGTGGCATTCGACATTTGTACTCTACAAAGATTATATTATGAAATCTTTGTGGAGTACAAANATTTGTACTCCACAAAGATTTCATAATATAATCTTTGTAGTCTTTTGTCACCATTATTATTTGAATGCTCATTTACATGCTGTAAAAAATAATCCTACACACACATTAGAAGAGTTTCCTATACTAGCCAAGTCAGGAACATTACAAATTCCCTAGTTGGAGCTCTCCTCTTCTTTGATGTATGTTCCCCTAAGTTATGCCATGAAAGCCTCCAAACAACCCTTAAAATGAAGGGTGTTTCTCCCAAGAAAAAGCTTTGACCACATATGAAAATGTCATGTGTCAAGGTGACCTAACAACAATGGTCCTTGTTTCTTGAGGGAATTTCTCTCTATTGCTTGTATGGTACCAAAACCCCATTGAATGATGTGTTAAGCTTCTTAGTCAAACAATCCATCTATTGCTTCTTTGATGAGGATAAAAGAAAATGTTCTAGATAGATTCATAATATTTTCAATTCTTTGAAAAGTGTGAAAGGCGTTCATTATGCAAGGTGGAGTGCTTTACTCTTATGTGCCAATAATAGGCTTCTATAGTATTTAGGATTTCCTCTTGTGTGGTTTAGGCTTTGTATATGGCAGCGATTCAAAGTAACAACCAAACATTAAAAATAAAAGAAGTGTAATAAATGCATCCAATTTAATGATTCCATATCTATGCATTCTAAGTAGAATAAGTGTGTTGAGTCTAGTTAGAAGAACACCAACCAATAAATGTATATGACATGACATATTAAGAACAAATGCATTTCCAATCAATTTGGGAATATTTGTTGCTATGCTAGACCTTTCTTCACTACTTTAGATCTCTCCCAATGATAGTTTCTAATTTCAACTCTAGAAATCTTGTCATTCTTGCAAAACTATATTTTATAAATTTTCCTAAGTGTCTTGAGTTCAATTCAAACTTTACATTCACATTTTATGTTCATTAACATTATCTTTCATACCTACAATGATGAAGGCATTAAAACATAACATAAATTTGATAAAAGCATTAAAACATAACATAAACTTGATGAAGGCATTAAATCATAACATAAACTTCCCAATTTATGCTTGGTTGTGACAACATAGCTAAAGTTAAAATGTGTCTTGAGTTATCAATTCAAACTTTACGTTCACATTTAATGTTCATTAACATTATTTTTCATACCTGCAATGATGATGACATTAAAACATAACATAAACTTGATAATGAAGACATTAAAGCATAACATAAACTTCCCAATTTATGCTTGGTTGTAACAACATACCTAAAATTAAAATATTTTATCCTCAAACTTCTTACATAAATACTATTCTTACACATTTTGTGTTGAGAGTGTTATAGTCACTGGGAATGATGAGCACTAACAATGAATTCACAACAAGTTCATTCTCAATGATTAAATAGTGCTTCTTATTTTCAAAAGCATCACAAATTTTACAACACATGACGCATACTGGATGGTCAGTACATTCTTTGCAATGACTTCAACACATTTTTCATTAAATAAATAATACACATTTTCTACATATATTCATCAAATAAATAATAAACATTTTCTACATATATTCACATTCCAAGACCAAAAATAATGAATAAAAGTCAACATTTAAAGAAAATTTTAGTCCTAAATCACTTATGTTTCTTTGAAAAACTCACTCATTAATTACCCTTTCCACTCATTAATTACCCACATCTATAGAAAATCTTAATCCTAAACACTTATGTTTCTTTGAAAAACTCACTCATTAATTACCCTTTCTACTCATTAATTACCCTTTCCATTTCATTATTCTTATCGAAGCATAAAGATCGGATACTTTTCAAAGTCAAAAGATCTTAGTATTTCCCCATATATGATCTTTTATATCATTTTTATTTTCATTATAAAAAATATTATGTTATAATATCTTCCTTAAAAGTTGGAAATGCCATGTTAGAATATATTGCTTTGAAATTGAGAACGTGAATATAAAGACACACTCAATATACATTAATTGAAAGGTTAATAGGAAGTATATTGAAGAAAAAATAAGATATAAATTCTCTTCATAAATAATCACCTTATGTTAATATCCTTTACTACATCTAAAGAATTTTTAACTACATCTAAAGAATTTTTAAAAGTAAGAGAAGCATATTTGGAGGGGATTAAGTTTTCTTATGAAGGATACAATCCACATGAGGCACATGAAAAGAGGAAATAAGTGGTATAAAATAATGCAGGATATGGAAAACTTCATAAAGGTTACACACCACATGAAAAAGGGTGGTATAGAATATTTCGCATGATATGGAAAACTTTATAAAGGTTACAAATCACATGAAAAGGGGTGGTATATAATAGTGTAGGATAGAAAATTTCATAGTAATGATAATACATTTATTTGTATGTTTTTATTAATATGTATTTAATATATTAAAAAAATGTTTTCTAAAATTTATTTTAATTTTAAAATATTATTGTGTTTGACCTTATACATATGATTAATATGTTTATTTATTGTTTATGTTTGTGTTAATTTTTATTAGTCTCTGGCGAAGGCGTAGAGGGACTATATTAATCAATAATTCACTGACTTCATATTAATCTATCCTTTGATTATAATTTTTCGCACCATCTATATTGTTCGTATTATAGAAGTAAAAGCATTATATATATATCATTGTCTCATTGGACAATATATTCGAGGTCTTATTGCTAGCTTCATTGTTCCCAATGTTGTAAATGTGTAGATATCCAAAGTTTTGAGTTTAGATGCTCCTTTTTAATTTTTATTACATTTTTACTGAAATGTTTACAAACCGAAAGTTGTGAGCATGGACGTTTTTTATTATTTTTATTAATGTATTTGTCCTATTATTATTAGTCCTTTGTATTTGTATTGAAATGTGTGCATACCGAAGGTTTAGATCATTGACACTTTTTTTGAGGTGCTTGAATAGGACCGACAGCTTAAATGTTTACATGGCTCGAGATCCTAAAACATGGCTAACAGCTTAAATGTTTGCATACCGCGAGGCCCTTATACAACTTCACAGCCTTAAATGTTTACCTAAATAGTTTCTCGGAGTACATTTTTCCTCGAAATTTTCCATACAATGTTGCTGTGAATTTGGACAATATTGTTGTCCACCGCTAGTTGAATAAGAATTGTATGTTTTATACTTCTTCTAGGCTTGGAATGCAATTTCATCATCGTTGAAGCTACATACATTGTTTACTAGCTCGGTGGGTGCTTCTTATTCATTGGTTCGTCGGTTGCTACTTGTTGTTGTTTGGTTCAACTTTGCAAGTTTGGGGTCCTACATTCGCAGTTGGATCTATTTTTTTTTTTTTACTTTGTGGGGTCTAGGTGCTGCACCCACAATTCGACCTGCGCTTCTGCCGTTCATCGTTTCAGAGTAATTTTCCATGTCATAATTTCATTTTCTATTCGTTCTTTGTTGTTTAGTGTTTGCAGTTTGCAAGTAAGAATGTTTTCTTATTTCTACTGGCATGCTCGACATATGTTTCCGGTTCCTTCTGTGCTTCGGCTATAGTTTGGTAATCGTTGGAGATACATATGTTGTTTACTGGTTCGGTGGTTGTTCCTTGTTCGTTGGTTCGTCGATTGCTGGTTGTTGTTGTTTGGCTCAAGTTTATGAGTTTGGGGCCCTGAGGCTACAGTTGGGCCTGTTCATGCTTTTTCGCTGGTTTGGTGTTTGTTGTTTTCTTTTGTTTACTTCATCTTTGCAGGATTGGAGTCTTGTGTCGGCAATTGGATTTAATTTTTTTGGGTGCTTTGCGGTGTTTAGACCCTGCACCCGCGAGAGGACCTGCGGTTGTGTTATTTGTCGTGTTTGGCGAAGTCGATATCTGGCGCCTGTTCTATGCGCTCTTGTTCTGCTGTAAAATTTTGTTGATACTTCAGTGTTGAAATAATAGAAAATAGTGGCATAAGAAATAATTGGACAACTACATGTGCAATTTCAATATCCGCTATTTTTTTGTTAAAATAAAACATGTGCAAACCATACTTATTAACCATATATGGTGGAATGTGCCCATATCACAATACATGTTCTTTATCCTCTACACAGACTAGTGTGACCACGATACAATTTGTCTTGTACTTGAGATATGATATGTACACCAAAGATACTGCAAAATTATATTT